>PVQB02000552.1:0-108222 GCA_002980475.2 Fusarium beomiforme | reverse complement strand
GGGCCGTGGTTGAGTGGGTGGGCGGCTGGGCTGGGCTGGGCTGGGCAAGGTGAGTGTAGGGTCTTCCGCGGGCGCGATTAGGTTCCGTAGGGTACGGTTCGGTACGGTACAAAACTGAACAACAGATACTGTCGTCTGCTTCGGGGTTCCTCTGTGTTCAGGCTGGGCTGACTGTCTCTGCTAATGGCCTGCGACAGCGGACCCGGTACTCAGGTACGCTGACTGTCAGGAAAAGTAGAGGGCGCACGCAGGATACCAGGGTTGAAATCTGACGTGACGGGGGTGGTTGGTGAACCTCAGATTCAGCCAGGCCGATGAATAAAAAGGAAGAGAAGGAGAAAAGTAGTGGGAGGAGTTGGCAGACACTTGAGTAAAGAAAGGGTGCTGCTGCTGGCAGTCGTCCAGTTGTAGTCTACCTAATAAGAGGGAGCCTGTGGTCTGGACGGAACCATGGAAGCAAGGCAAAGCGGATGTCGAAACCAAGATGAGGACTAAGGTAAGGTATCAATCGATCGGTATAAGAGAAGATCGTGTGAGGTCCAACGAGAGGGTAGATCTCAGATCTTGTTGGTTTGCCTGCAATTGTCCTCTCACACAAGAGATCTCAGGGTGACAGCGACTGCGTTGAGGTACATTCAAAGCCGATAAAGATCGACGGGCTTGCTCTTACAGACCAGGGGAGATCTCACTCGACTTGTTCTGTCACAATCTCTGGGTCGTAGACTTTTGGGGGGAGCCCTCTGACCTTCGCGTCTGGTAGACTTGGGCGGGTGGGATTGTCTAGCTGTAGAAAAGTCTCTGATTCGTTGGCAGTAAGGAAGTGGATAAACTTGTCGGCGCATTCGGACCAGGGCCCCGAGATAAGAGTGGGTTATGCAATTAATGAAGTACGAGACTTGAGCAGATCCAGCATTGACGAAACAAAGGAGCCAATGAAACAAGGAAACGTCGCGGCTGCTGATCCCCTTAATTTGTCTTCAATGAAAGCTACTCGGTATACAAATATCCTACGTAAAAACTAAACTAATTCCCCCGTTATAACAAATCTCTGGATACCTGACGACACGCGAAGGTCCCTAGAACCAGGATGTCCCAATCTCTACCCGCGAGCCGGTATTGATTTCCAATCGCGCTGTGTTGGCTGCGGCTGTTCCTCCAAAATGCAAAAAATTGTGAGAGGTCAAAATTCCACTTCAGAAAAAGCAATATTGAGTGCACATATTTTCCAGCACAAAAAGTTGGCAGAATCTCACAGAATCATGACGTGAGAACGCTAACGACCTCATTAGCCTATTCATTCTAAGACCATCAATTATCCATCCATCCATTACATGTGGAGGACAAGACAAATTGCTTCATGCATCTATCGCGATGTTGAAGCGGGCCTTGAACTGGCTTCCGCCGCTAGGGCTAAAGAAGGTAAGACTCTGGTCACGTGAAATATACACAGTGCCGCGCAACCAGCAAATTTTTTTGCACTGTCTTTCAATATCTTCTCTGGATGCGGCTCTTAATTTTCTTCAAGCTTCAAACCTTCTCAACAACAACAAACCGCCTCTGCCTACCTCTTCATACGAGCACAACGCGCGAGATCGTACTACGACTGTCTGGAGCAGCTGTTTTGATTTTGAACGGCTTCCTTTGAGCGACTCGCGCAAGGTGTTGGTTGTGCTAGATGTTTACTTTGGCGGTTTGTTTGGCTAGCAAAATTTTGTTTGCAGCCTCGCGAGCACCTTGAATTTGAATGGTAAGCGTCACCACTGCCTCACTTCTGCCTCGCAGCACTCCCTCCCTCCTTTGCATGATGACACTTGTTACAAGTCTTCTTTTCCCAACTGAATCGACCATGAAGAAACTCAGTCTGTTCGGGCCCTAGGCCTGTTACTTGCCAGTATCAACGTCTGACTACACAAACCATACTCAGCTTTTGCAGCACACGCATTATTTGCCAGCCTTGCTAACATCGCTGTTACAGATCTGAAGATCTTGCTATTACCATACAACTAACCCAACACAGCTTCACGAAGCTTTTTGGTAACTAAGGCAAGTTACTACAAAGTTTCTTAACACACCAACCTCTCCCATTTTGCATGATGAAAATTTCCTCTTAATTCGCAGTTTCCACTCGAGTCCCGATCGAGCCTTTTCTGGGACAGATGAGGGTTTATTCTTCCTTGGATGTCTGATCAAACACCATATCTTCACATTTTGCCATCGACTATTTTTTACTGGGTCATGAAGCTAACTGTTGAAAGGTTGTAGATGTTGCCATGGAGACAGCTCCACCATTTAAATCTGATAGCACAAATAAAAATTCTGATAGTCATGCAATGTTCTCTCGTTCTGGCTTTGGTGATAAAGTTCTTCGTAAAATCTACGTGTTAGCGCGTACCGTGTTTTTAGTGTCATGATAGTGTTGTCATGACAAGTCTGTCATAATCGTGGTAAGCCTGAAACAGTGTCATCGTAATCGAGGACGAGACTTATCATGTATACTATCATGCACAAACGCATGGCTGTGGATCCTCATTTGCATTCCTTCTGATATTTCATGCCAAAGACTGGCGCCAGGCTGTTCAAGATATCGGTTCATACATTATTTTCGAGTACATGGCTCAAGAATATACTAGACAATGTGTAGTTGGAGCACCCTTATATGCTAAACACGAACTTCTTCTCTCAAATCATCTCTCCTCACCCTACCGCCAACCATTCCTCTCCTGTTTCTTCCCGTCCGTCCGCGACCTAGCCAGTTAAGCTTCAACATCTTACACAGCTCCACGACCTTCTCGTTACCTTCGGCACCGGCATCACCTGCCGACACACCCGATAGAACACTCATACACTGTAGCATTCGACCAACCATCTCAGTAATGTGCTTGGAGTCCTCGACATTCTGCTCGCGTTCTCGCAGGCTGGCCAGGGTAGGCGCTGGTGGTACTGCACCGCCCGAAGGCGTGAAAGGTCGTAGGCCGCCATCACTACCGTGGCTGCCGAAGCTGACGTTGCTGATGGCGCGGCTACGACCGCCCGCCGATCCTTCGCCAAGAAGGGTTGTGCTCGTAGAATTGTAGGATGCATTTGAAGGATCGAGAGACATGGCCGTGCCGGGTCGGCCAAAAGATTCAGAAGGAGAGGTAGACAGGGATGCTTCTGGGAGAGAAGACATGGCCATACTTGCAAGTGAAGATGGCAGAAACTCAAGAGATAGTCGCGAGAATATCGTCTTGAGCGTCTCGTAGCGCGGTAGAATAACAGTATCTCTGAAGGCGATGAGGACCAGCCTCCTGACATCGAGAACTGCTGGTGCGGGCGCTACACGGGCTGGTCTCTCTGAAGTAGATGCGGACGCTATAGCACCGCCCCAGAAGTCGCGCGCCTGCTCTCCAGTCATAAGCGTACCACAACCTGACACCTCCATGTCGAGTGGGAGGAAGACGGCTTGCATATATGGTAGGATGGAAGTAAAGGTAAACATCCAGAGCTCAACTAGGGTTGGGATGAACCGGTCTTCGGAGGTCTGTCGTAACGTTCGATCGAGTGACAAGAACCCTGTGTGCAAAAGTTCTCGGAGATCCTCCAACATTGTATTTGGTGAGCGTCTATGCATGCACCACTGTATATGCATCTGTACAACTCGGTTGAAATCTTCTACAGGAAGACGCAAATCCTCACCCTCAAATATGGCCAACAGCTTTGCTTTCAGGTATGGCCACGCATCGTCCAGCGACATGTGGTTGTGCAGGCCTAGCTTTCCAGGATCAACAGGATCATACATTGTCGACTGCTGGGACAGAGATGGTAGGCTACTGGGTCCTGGCCATTCACTCCGTAGATCGAAGCTTGACTCGCTCTCCAGACGACTATCAGATCGCTCACCCAGTTTCTTATCCTTTTTAGCCTTGGCAAAAGTAGAGTTAGGCCCAGGACTTGGGGGGATATTGAAGTTGTATAGAGGATTTGGCGCATTCGGGTCTGTCGGTAACGAATTGCTGGCTGCTGATGATAGTGGGAGATGATATTCATCCTTGAGCTTGTGCTTTTGTCGTGAAAGGAAATGATGCTTCTTTTCTTTCTCCTTACCCTTTTCCTTATCCCTTTCTCGATCCTCAGTAGGTGTTTCGATAGGTCGAATCGTTGCTGAAGATGAGTTGTTCAGGTTGTATATAGACTGGTTGCTTGGATCAACTAAGCTGTTTGTACTGAAGTTACCGCGCTGAAGGGCTGATAGAGCCGAACCAATCTTTCCAGGACTCGGTAGAGGCTTCTCTTTAGCCTCACCCTTTGTACTAATCTTGCCTGGGCGGGAGAATAGCTTAACCTTTGACTTCTCTGACTTCTGCGGCTTCTCAGACGCAGGAGGCGGGAGAGGCGGTTGCGAATATGGCTGTGGCGACACTCTGGGAGAACTGTGACCAGATCGAGGAAACACGACGTTTGCGGCAGCTGTAGCAGCAGAAGAATGAGGTCCGCCAAGTCGATCACCATGTCCTCCATGATTCCCAAACCCGCTGTCCCGTGGCGCACTCGCCTCTGTCAAGCTCAGCATAGGTGGACTCGTAGGCCCCTTGCTTCCACTTCCGCGACGCACTCCGTCATTTTGATCGCCAGGGAAAGGAACGGTCTGCGACCTCTGGCGCGAATGATTCTGGTGCGACATAACAGCCGCTTGCGCCGCAATTTGGCTTGCTGACAAGTTGACATTGGAGGCCGAAGCAGCGGCTGCCGCCGCTGCTGCTGCGGATGCAGAAGCGGTTGATAGATTCTGATGAGACATTCCGAGGTGCGAGGAGAGATTCGACGTGCTCATAGACGGTAGCGTGGGCTCGAATGAACCTTGGGTCGCTGAATGTTTGCGCGCATGGCCCTTGTGAAGCGTCGATGACCCCTGGGTAACAGACCGCGCATTCGCAGGCCTTGAAAAGTTGTGGTGTCCTAAGCTAGCAGTACTAGAGTTTCCATGGGTCGTAAACTGTGAATATATCGGTGTAGCAGGAGACGAGGATTGGGGCTGAGGGGGCGGTCGCGACTTGGGTATTGTGATGGACGGTCGAGGTGTGTCATCCTCATCGTCTGAGGTCTCTACTCGGCGCAGAGCAGGTCGTGAGGATGTCGACAGCTGCGAGGGTTGGGCGGACGAGCTCGAGAGAGGAGAGAAGCTGCCAGGGCCGCGGGGTTGAGAGCGTGAGGGTTGCATCGTTGTTTCATGCGGCTTCTGGGCCGTTGTTACATCTTGAGACCAAAGGAGAGGTGACCCCGGATCTAAGTAGGAAAGCGGTCTGAGGTTTGTTTCGGCGTTGTGAGCTTCGGTGTAGGTTGATGAATTGTATCCGCCAGTGATAAGGGAGTGAATAGGGTGAAATAGTTATCAAGCGTTCTTATCGATGTTGGACAGACGTGGAGGATTGCGCGTGCACTATCTGCTTAATCTGGAGTAGCTCAGCTAGTCCTTCAGTAAGCCACTTGGCTGGCTAACTTTCATAGAGAGGGATTGAGATTCGAATTATATTTATTATAGACATACGGCAATTGGAATTGATCTAAGCTGAAATACATATATCGCAATTAGATTTAATCGTCATTTTGTAATTGTATGTTGACCTCGTTCGTACAGGAACATTATTCCATCACTGCTCACCCTATACTATACCTCTATTTATTGGAATTATTGCAAATATATATTGGATGTGGGGTTATTTTAACAACCCCGCGTTAAAACATAATAATCTTTGAATCTTGAATTCGAGCGACCTTCATCCAACTTCGCAAATCATATCTTCAAAATGTCACAGCCAACTCTCACCGCAGACTACATCTCTCCAACCAGCGAGCCCTTCAAGGTCTCTCACGCACTCCCCACCATCTCGTCTACAGCATCCACTGCCGATAAGTCGTCGTATCTCAAGGCTCTGCGCGCCTCTGTCGCCGATACCCAAGCCACTATCAACGAACAGCTCACAGCGCGAATGGAGCAGGATAAGGCGAGGGATGCCGCGGCTGAGGCTAGAGAGGAGGAGAATTATGGTGAGGAGGTGCAAGAAGAGGAGGATTGAAGGAGCATCTCCGCACAAAAGATCGCAAACCCCTTCAACGGCAAGATGTGTTTGAATATGAAGGGTATTTGAGAAATATCATACTGGCTACCACCGATCCAATCCATGCAAATGCTCCCGGAAACGATGCTCCTATTCAGCATGACGACCCGTCTAAAATCCTCGACCCCAATTTGGCACCTGGGATGCATCTACCTTATTCCCTGTTGCCCGATTTAAACAGCCGTAGTGCACCACGGTGTTGTCCGGCAGCACAGCTACCACACTTCCACCAATACGCATGCCTCCTCCGAGTTTCTTGTGGCACACGACGCAGTGCCGCTCGTCTGTAATGGCGACGTGCCTGTTACGCCCGCCTTGCCCGCCCTGTACATCGTCCCCGAGGTGCAGCCGCGCTGCAATAGAGATGCCCTCAGCATGTCGCAGACCAGCGACGATTCTTGCCTCGTTTACCAGACTGTTCGCAGAACGAATGCGGCCTCGGAAGTAAGACTCCAGTGACCGAACAGGAAGGTCATCTGGAATGAGACCCAGAGTCGATGTTGCTGGAAGACGTGATCCATGTTTCGAAAGTAGATCGAGTGCCGGTTCGAGATTGGGCTTGTTGGGTGGTGATGGCTGAAGGTAGAGCGATAGAAGTGTGTGATAAATAGATGGTGTAGAGTTCTCGGGATCTTCTCCAGTCTCGTTCTTCTCATTCGATTGAGATGATGGAGCGGTATCTTGAGTCGAGTTGACTCGGTTACAGTATCTACTAAAGTCAGCATGCCAAAGATCGAACCGCTAGTGAATTACATACTGTTCAGCTTTGTGGTAGTCCTTCATCTTGAACACATATATCTCGAGTGCTTGTTTGTGTTGGTTCATGTTACTCAACACCACAGCCTGTGCCTCGTAAAATGCTGGGTCTAAATCCATACACGTCAGTATAATCACTGCAGAGCAGGATGTAAATCTCACCATCTCTGGGAATCAGCCTGAATGCCCTGCTGAGACTATAAACCTGCCCTGGCTGTCTTAAGAATTCGATAAAATGGTTCATCATTTCATCCCACTTCTCACCCTTGTCCATCTTCTTCAAATTTTCTACATAGAGCTCAACCAGTCGATCGTGCAGGTCTGGTGTCATGTCTTCGAGCTCAGTGATGACATGCTCCAGATAACGTCCTTCTAACTGCGTATCAACGTTGTGTAAGAAAGAGACAACTCGTTCTCGTGGGAGGCTTTCTGCATTCTCAGTGTCGCCTGTGAAGATCTCCAGAGCCTCATCTGGGCAGGCTTTGAGTGTCCATTCCGCATGCTCAAGGATAAGGTCAATTTCAGATGGGGGGAGATTTTTGAGGTACTGGATGGTGCGCTGTGGACCGTGAAGTTCTGGTGCAGCCTCATCTGGTGCTTCAGCAGCCCCGAATCGCCTCAGAAGTTCTAAAGCCTCCTTGTGTAGTTTCTTGCCGTAGAAGAAATCCACCAACTCAGTGTAGCGGTTATGCTCCAAAAGCTTCTCGTTGACCACATTAGGGTCGCAAAAGTTGGGAATTCGGAACAGAGATCTTGCTAATGTTGGTCGAGAGAACATATATGCTCGGAACAAAGTTGTGTCCACCAGGCGAAACGTGTTTCGCAGCTCCTCTTCGAGCTTCTTCTCAGAGTCATCAAGCCCTATCCTTAAGAACTTCTCTGCTATTTCTTCTGTTGAGCCATTTCGATCACTTCGAGGCTTCAGGTTTCCAGTAACAGGATCAATCACTCGTTGTAATCGAGCACGTGTTCCTGCGAGGTAACTATTCAGCTCTAGAACCGCATTCGTCAAGTCCTTGTCTTTCAAAGGCAGATCCTCGTTTGGCTCAGTCTCCTTCACGCTAGCAGTATCGTCGCCTTCGGTTGTGTCTTTCTTTGAGAAAATGGACGCGGTATCGGACTGGGGCCTCCTATAGCTTCCGGTAAGATATCTGGCGAACCCTCCCTTACTTGACTGAGGAGCATCCTGTGTCTGCTCAACGGGCTCAGGGGTGGTGGGGCGGGTGCCATTGGTTTTCTTTGGTGTTTCTGGAGCCTCATCTGACTCCTGTTCTTGTTCTTCCTCGCGACCAGCCCACATAGAGAGTTCTCCGGCAATTGAGGGAGGGAACATCTTGAGCACTCGTTCGGGAGGTGCATGTACAGTATCTTCGTTGAATAAATCCATCGCTTGACGATATTTCTTCTTTTTGAACAACTCTTCGGCTTTGAGCATCTTGACTTCGCGCAACGTCTGCGTTTTGTTCTTCAGCAAAGCATCTTCAAGCATATCGAGAATGCTAATAGCTTCATCGAAATGTCCCTCATCTACTAGTTCCTGGACTTGAGAGTCGTAGTCTGTTGCGTCTATCTTCCAAACACATCGTTCACTTGAGATGTGAAAGCCTTTAGCTGTATGTGCTAGGCTGTAAGTGGGCGGAGGGAAGTGAAGCTGAGCAGCACCTGGTAGCGATAGGTTTTGAAGCGATGAGAGTGTCGTAGGGTTTCGAACTTCCAAGGAACCTTTCGAAGGCGCTTGTAGGGCGAGAATATATGGGTACGAGTACCCTATGGACTCAGGGGCATGATTCCAGGGAATCTGCCGTCTATCCAGGGGCTTTCCATCATCATCGATGAATAGCGTGTTGATATCCTTCGCGAGCAACATTTCTCCCTCGGCCAATTTGGCTGCCAAAGGCTTGGGCATATAGCCTCCCAATCCCATATATCCCATACCGGCACTGCTCATTGCACCAAACCGGCTAGTCTGCCCAGTTGCCGGTCCTGAACCAGGACTTACAATATCTTCCACTTCGCGTGTAACTACGTTGACCATGACGTATCCACCGTTCATACCACAAACCAGCTTTGTCGCATTCGCCCATGTCACTGATCGAATCGACTCCGCCAGCACGATCTCGTCAACATCATCGGACAGCTCGCTCTCAAGCCAGCTCCAAAGTAGTAGTTTCCTCTTGACCGCAACAGCCAACCGGCTAACAATCTCGGGGATTCCCGTATCCGGATCCTTGACAATGTTTGATGTTGACGCAAAGCATGATGCGTTCTTGGTTCGGCTTAGCGTCTCAATAAGATCGTATGTTTTTAGATCGTGGAATGAAACATGATAATTCGACAAGGACACAATCGTGTTTGCGTCCTTTATAATGGCCAGCTGCTCGATTGCTCGCGTCGAGAAGCGTTCTACCTCGCGCATTAAATCAGTTGGCTTTTCCGACCTTTGCGCCGCAATATGATTGTCGTTCACCGCGGACAACGAAGCATTAGCCTCTGCATCGGCAGAGCCATTCTGAGGTTGTTCGGTAGGCTCATTTAGACGGTAGATCCGGAGTGCGCCATTGTTAAGGCCGACGAGAACGCGGTCACCTGAGAGTCAGGACTTTGTTAGTCGGTGTCGAGGAGAATGCAGTGAGAAGAGCAGCAAGGGTTGTAGAACATGCGCATACCGTAAGCGAGAATCGTCTCGATCTTGGATTTATCTTTTTGTCGCAGCTCGATGATGGGACGAGCTGTGAAAGCGGAGAGCATGGCGCCGGCCAGCTCGAAGCTATAGAGGCTATTGGGAAAGGCGGCGCATCAGTCGATCCAAGAGCTATAGCGGCGTAGATGTTGCTAGGCGAAGATGCTACCGTCAAGTTTGAAGCATAAATGTCAAAACCAATCGTCGGTATTTGTGTTATTAGTGTTGGGCAATTTAATGGATAGGAATGGTAGCCTGGTAGGTCAATAGTTGGGAGTCGGTATCCGGTGGTAGGGTCATGCCGCCAACCATCGACGTCAACGGATGGCCAGAGCTTCTTGCATTAATACAGTACAGTGTGACAGTGCGAATTCACACTAAGGTCAGGACATCGAACAAACACAATTGGACTGATGATATATATAGATATACTGTATAACGATAATTACTCGCAGTAGTTTATACTCAATTTAAAACCATAAGCAGCAAGAACTTCCATTCTATGGGTCCCACGCTTGATCTACACATAGGAACATGGCAATGCATCTTAACAACAATAAGATAAAACACCCAATTCAAACACCAAAAAGAACAACACATATAGACTCTCCATGGCTTTAGTCAAGTCCAGCAACTTGCATAATTCCATACCCAAGAGTCACGACCACAATAAGAGTGATGATACTGCTTGGCACACCTCGGCTGATGAAATGCTTGACCTGCAAATAACGCTGGCCAAAAGGATCTTCCTTCATGATTGCGGCTATTGCATGTTAGAATTGAGGTTTTGCTGGTAAAAGGATGAAGCTTACTCATATTGGGGAATCCACTGGTTGGCAAACCCATAGCGGCACTGCACATGAGCACGCCACCCATGACAAGTAGGTTGGGATGGGGCTGGTCCATGGCAACACCGACATCAAAGACAAGAGGAAGAAAGATTAGGGCTGCGACAGTGTGGCTGATAAATGTTGCGATGACCAAGATCAGAGTCGAGAACACAACCAAAACGCCATACAAGCTCATGCCCTCCACCTTTTCAGAGACAATCTCGGCAAGGGTGTGTAGTAGACCAGACGAGCGCACAGCTTTACCCAGCGACAAACCACCAGCGGCAAGAATGATGATAGTCCAAGGGAAGTTGTTGAAGTCCTCCTTTGTCAATATACCGATGCCGAAGAAGAGCACGATGGGGATGATAGCAATAACACCCATGTCTCCAAATTCGGCCTCAAGCTGGTGGCTGGCACACCACAAAGCAATTGTAGAGATTGTGACGATAGTCACGAACCACTGAAGACCAGTAAACTTCTCCTTAACTGGTCGAATAGGGGCAATTGTTGTACCTTTGCCTGGCTGGAAGGTTACAAGTAGGAGCAGCCAGATCAGGACAATCGAGAGAGCGCCAACAGGGATGACGATGAAGAACCATTGTAGCCATGTAGGGGCAGGCTGCATGATGCCCATTGCTACAACGTTCTGAGGCGAAGCGATAGGTGAGAGCATTCCACCAATGTTGGAGGCGAGTGCGATTCCGATGATGACAGCTTTAGACATGTTGGAGTCAGATGGCAACGTTCGCAGCATGGGCTACACGAGTGTCAGTTTCGCAACATCATCGTTTCTTCAACGGACTCACCTCAATGATAGAATAGCATAGAACAGGAGCGGCGACGTTGCTGATCAACATAGACGCAAAAGCAGCCACAAACATATTGGCGATCAGCACAGTCTTGGGCTGAGTACCAGCCTTGCTAAGGACAAGTGTAGCCAGTCGTTTGTCAATAGTACACTTGGACAGAGCCGCCGCAAGAGTAAAACCACCGAGAAGAAGCATGATGACGGGCGTCCACATGGCTGCAAAGATGGCAGATGTGGCCTGCTTGGAATCGAGACGCTTTTGAGGCTTGCCTGGTGTCTCATCGCGAACGACATTCAAGACGACGGAGAGGAATGGGATCAGTAATGATGTTACGAACAGAGGGATGGTCTAAAAGGTCAGTAATGGTCAATCGCGAATTTGCTGGTTAGCAAGCTTACCTCAGTGGCCCATAATAAACTGACAAAGACAAGCATTGCCAAACAATTCTGCTGCTCGGGTTTCTCCATGATGGGAAGCAGAAGCAACAAGAAGAAGACAGTAAGGCAAGCAACTAGTGTCCAAAGAGACGAGCTGGCGAGCCATGGAGGCAAGGTAATCTTGCCCAAAGGTGTGCGGAACTGTGTCTCTTTAGGTGCCTTGTCTTCGTCGCCCTGTAATCTCCTTGTCACATTTCCTCGCTCTTGACCAAGAAGTGCCTGTCCCAAGCCTGCAGCTTCAGCTCTGCGCTCGATACCAATGAGATCTCGCCAGACGGTGTTACGCTCCCACACGACGTGTTCCCTGAGGTGCGAACGGAGGTCCTTGCGAGCGAGCTCCTCATCGCCACCAGTAACAATCTCAGCATAAGCCTTCTCCATCTTGGTAATGTGCTCTTCAAGAACACGCTTCGTTTCGTCCTTGAAAGGGTACGCTGTCTCAACATGTGCTCGCAAATAGGGTCCCTTTAGTTCCTTATCGAGAATCTTGTCGAACTTCTTGAGAACCTTGGCAAAACCGGTGCGGTTCAGCTGGATAAATGACTTGAGTTCGCATAGGGACACGTAAAGGCTAATAATGCGCTTCTTGAGCATTATACCAGACGAAAACATGCCTGAAGAGAACATGAGAGCTTGGTCATCATTTTCATCAGCTGTAGTGCTATGCCTCCTCATATCGCGACCGAACTCGGAGGAAGCATTCAAGTCCTCGGACCGTGGCTTGTGGATGTTGGGAAGTGTGCGCCTGCGACCTCCACTGCTTCGTCGCCTTGTCGTAAGCCCAGTAGTCTCATCTTCTTCCTCACTCGCGCTCTCTTCATTGTCGGTGCTACGGCTTCGAGGACTTCTTGAGCGGAAGCCATTCCTACCATCGGGGCGGTGGGCTGACGAAACAGAGAGCCTGCGAAGGTAACGATTATCGGCAATAGCATCTTCGGCCTCGTCGCCGACATCGCGTAGTAGTTGCGCAGCTTCTTCGAGAAGCTCGCCCTCTTTGGAGACATAGAATGAGCAGATCTTTTCCAGCTCGACACCCAGGGCTCGAGAGAAGACCTCTTCGGCATCTTCTTGGTTTATGAGCGGTCGGGATTCGGCATCACCAGTGGTTCCACGCGCCTGGTGGGCGGTCTTTTCGAGATGGTAGATTCTATCATAATACAATTAGCTCACGTGGGGCTTGAAGATAGCATTAGACAGACATACAGCTTCTTGAGGTTGCTGTAGGCAATGTAATGGCTGCTCCAGTCAGGAACAGCATTGAACTGAATACTATGAGAGAACTTCATCTCGTCTTGTTCTTCGAGCCAACGGCGCTTTTCGTCTCGTTTGGCCTGTCTTCTTGTTTCGCGATCTTCAGCGACTCGCCGAGCCTGGATGGGAGGATAATCAACGAGTTCGAACTGCTCGCTCTGGGGGTCGCTGTTGCTCGTATTTGCACTGCTGTCGCGCTGATGATGCTGCTGTGGTACGGGGACTGGGCCGTCTAACAGGGAGGCAGCAGCACTCCCTCCTCGTCTCGGGTGGGCGTCGTTGATGCGGTTTTGAAACGTGGTGAGTGCAACGCCTTGAAGAGAGGAGGGATCGTCGAGGGGTGGTTGTGAGGGAATGATTGCGACTTTTGGGCGGCTGAGTTAGATTTTTCCTATTATCGACGAAGTCTTGAAAAAGATGGAGTGTGTCCCAGTGACGAAAGACATATGGTCCAAGGGTCCCAATTGGGTGTCGAGGCTCGTAGCGGTAGTGTCAAGATCCTCTTGGGGTGGACTCTCTGGACTGTGGATGAGGAAATCGTCGCGGTAGCCCCGTTGAACCTAAAAGAGGTACACCACTAAAGTCTCCACTGGCACTGCACCACGCTCTGTAGGCTCTAGACGAGCAAATCTTGTTAGTGTTTAGAGAAGATCATATGACGGTACATGAAATAATAAAGTGAGGCTTGGCTGTAATGCAAAGAGCCAAAGCGAGGGCAATTGTCGAGAATGAAGCACACGCAAGCCAAGGGGTTGATGCGGATACTTGCTACAAAGGATCACCGAAGTCACCTGTGATAGGCCGGGACTGAGTTTCCGTGCAGATTGATCCTTGTACACTGTGACGTCGTCTTTTGGAGTTGTTCGGAACTTGCAGAAGTTGCAGTTGCAGTTGCAGTAACAAATTAGTCGATTATGAGAGGTCGATTTCAATTTATATATAACGCCTATATATAGCCACGTTGTTGCTTAAACGACGTTTCATTACGTTATGCTCTGTTTGCATCTAACTTGCTTTACAGTTAAAGATCCATTCTCGTTTCATCGGCTATTCCAGGACCCATCTAAATACGACAAGTCTCCATGAAAATGCATGATATATCAGGATCTATTGTGTTCCTCAAAATAAGAGGAGAAAATCATAGAGGAAAAAAAAGTAAGATTTTGGTGTGGCCAGGTGTTAGCACATGATAGAAAACGTGGGCAAATCCCCTGAATTGACAGGATGGCTTCACGAGGCTGTACCCTCTACATTCCGTCGCCTGAGACACTTAACAAGTGGTGGAGGTCAGGCGTTGATTTTGAGCGTGGGGTAAAAGTTTCTCCAACTTCAAGTTTAGCCTCATCCACAAAAAGCACGAGACCAACCATTATCAGCTGAACATCAGTTCAATTTGAAGTCTGTTGCCCAGGGCATGGCGGAAAACATAAGACACAAAAATACTTAGACAATTGTAGGACAATCTTAAGACAATCAGGATAATTTTAGTGAAACTTAGTTGACTATGTATTAGACTTGAACTTTTCAACAACCGAATCAACACAGCATCTCGCCCGTTTGTTAGCACTCAACTCAATCTAGTTTCCCAGCATTTGTTGTAGAGCATTCGTGCGATAAGTCTCGCTCCTCTCAACCAACTCCTCGTGTCGTCCCTTTTCAACAACCTTGCCTCCCTCGATCATAAAGATGACATCGGCCTTGCGTACCGTGTGAAGCCTGTGTGTAATGGCGATTACTGTAATACCGCGTGCAACCCTCTCGAGTCCCTCTTGCAAAGCCCGCTCGCTCTCAGCATCGAGTGCACTTGTACTCTCATCAAGAAGTAGCAGTTTGGGCTTACGAACAAGGGCACGGGCAATAGCTAAGCGCTGACGCTGTCCACCAGAAAGACGCGAGCCATTAGGGCCACATTCAGTGTCGTAACCGTTGGGTAGCTCCATGATCACGTCGTGGATGTTAGCCAGCTTACAAGCTTGGTGAATTTCCTCATCTGTCGGTTCATGATCAGGAGTTGAACCTAGCGCTACGTTGAATCGAATCGTTCCGTCAAAGAGAGCACAGTCTTGAGGAACAACTGCAATGTCATTGCGGAACTCGGTGCCTTCCCGTGCGCAAATATCGACGCCGTTGATTTCAACAGTTCCACTCGAAGGTCGGTACATGCGTTGAACAAGTGACATGATGGTAGACTTGCCCGCACCTGAAGGGCCGACAAGCCCAACGAATTGTCCAGCTGAAATAGTGAAATACATGCCAGTGAGAATCTGGATATGCGGTCGAGCTGGATATGAAAACTTGACATCCTTGAAGACGATGGTTGCTCCCTTGCTTCCACTGCTTTTAGGAGGAGCTTCAGCATGAGCCTCAACATCCTTCTCGGCATTTTCAATAGCAAGTGTCAGCTTTCCCTTCTTCGCGTCATCCTTGGAGGACCCGAGGTTAATCAAGCTCAGAATACGGGAGGCGGCAGCTCTAGCACGAGATACTTCAGGGGCAAGACTGAACATTTGACCCCAGAGCTGAGCACTCACGAGCATACAGATGAGAATGATAAAAAACTCTCTCTGGCTTGCCTCGCCTGCAGTAATGCGCGTCGATCCCCACCAATAAGCAAATGCGTAGATCAGATTTCCTGTGCTGTTGGCTAGAGCCAACCACAAGTTGGCGTACATGGAAGCAAGGGTGATTTCCTTTCGGGGTGCTCTGAGAGCACGACGATATGAGGTCATTACTTCTTCTTCGATAGACAGCGAGGAGATCGTCTTGAAGGAGTTAACAGCCTCGTTAGCGATGCCAACTGCGCCAGAAAATGCTCCAGCATGGCGACGCTCAAACTTGGACAGCGACCGAAGCTGCATGATGCCGCATCCGAGAAGGATAGGCACGATAACTAGGCATACGATGGCAATCTTCCAGGCAAGGATATGCGAGAGGATGATGGCGACTAGAAAGTTGACAACGATGGAGAAAATCGTACCAATGATAGAACCACTGAATCCGCCGACTGTAGCAGCATCTGTTGTGATAACAGATAACAGAGCTGTCGGGGTACGACCCTCTGACTGATGCCAGTCAAGGTCTTGTTCGTAAAGGGAACGGAAGCATAGAACTCGAATTTTGTACAGCAGCTTCTCGGCCACCATGCCAAAGCCAGTCCAGCTTGTAGTATTGGCCAACAGCTCGACACAAGCAATCAGGAACCACATGCCTCCAAAGAATCTACCAGCCCAACGAATATCTTCAACAGGGTTACAGGGGCTGATATTGTCGATGGTGTAACCGAAAATCAGACCAGATGAGGAGAATGTGAGACCAACGATGGTGGCAGCGAAGAGACATACAATGATTAGAAGGAGATATGGACGAACCATTCCGCTGATAGATTTCATGACGGTCCATGCAGATTTGTTGGAGTCGAGGGCGGCGTCTCCTTCAGGAGTGTCCTCCTTCTCCTTAGCATTCTCTTCCTTTACCTCATCTGTCACCTCTGTTTCAATGTCCTTGGTTTTGAGCTCTGTGATAGAGTCTTTTTCAGAGTGTATGTTATCGGTGCGAAGGGTGCTCGTGGTAGAGCCAGCATCTTCTGAATCAACCGTCTGCAAACGGACCATACTAGCATATGCTCTATCCAAGGTCATGAGCTCGAGATGGTTGCCTTGCTCGATGATCTCGCCATTGTTCATAACAATAATGTTATCAGCGTTTTTAATAGTCGACAGACGGTGGGCAATCGCAATGACCGTGCGGTTCTTCGCGATCGACTCAATAGCCATCTGGATACGGCGTTCGCTTGCAGAATCGAGAGAAGCAGTGGCTTCATCAAGGATGAGAACTTTGGGATCACGAATCAGGGCTCTGGCAAGTGCAAGACGCTGTCGTTGACCACCGCTAACAAGCTTTCCGCCTGTACCAACAAGGGTTCCATAACCATACTCGAGTCTGCCAACGAAGCCAGATGCATCCGCAAGTCGGGCAGCTTCCTGGACACGTTCAACTAAGTCAACCATATCCTGACCAAATCCCTGAGCTGCGGTAGCTAGATCTTCACCCTGGCGGAGCTTAGCAGCAAGTTCTGCGAGGGCAGTACCAAGAATAGTAGTCTTGAATCTCTCATGCTGAGGTTGAGGCGAGTTGAGGATACCAAGAGCGATGTTCTCAACGATAGATCGGTCTAGGAGAGATGGTTCTTGTTGCACAAGGCTCATATGACTTCTCAAGCCCTTGACGTTCAAATCTTTGAGGTCGTGGCCATCTAGAAGGACCGTTCCTTCAGTGGGATCATAAATTCGAGACGTAAGACCTGCAACAGTCGACTTGCCACTGCCTGATAAACCAACAAGTGCTGTGTGTTTTCCCGCAGGACAATCAAAGGACACATTTTTGAGGACGGAATGGTGAGGTCGTGAAACATAGGCAAAGGAAACATTCCTGAAGGATACATTTCCCTCGACTGAAGAGAGCTTCTCTCCTCTGTCGGACCCGGTATCGATATTCGCAGGGCTATCCATATCTTCACGAAGCTTTTCAAATGATCCAACAGCAGCTCCGAGTAAGGGCAAAAGGGGAGCTATTCCACCGAGAACAACACAGGCTATTTCGAGTCAGCTAAGAGATCCAGTATAATCAAGGGGATACATACCGTCAACCAGTACAAGAATGACGGTATAAATGTCACCAACGGATGCGCCGCCGTTGCCTTCAACCATGTTCGCAATTTGTGTACTACCCTGCCAAAAGGCGAGAGCATTGGCGGAGTAAGCAATAAAATAAAGCATTCCAGCTTGAATGGCAGCAACAAAAGCTTTGTTGATACCCTGCTTTCGGGCTCCCTTCATCCTCTCAGCAAAGATGGCTTCCAGTCGGGGGCCTGCACCGAAGGCCTGGACAACCGGGATATTTGCAAGAGTCTCTGAAGCGATTGAAGAAGCAGAGGCAATCTTTTCGGACATTGCGGTTACGAACTTTGCGGTAAACATGCTGCCCAATGTGGCAAGCAGCATAAACGCAGGGACAAGTGATACAAGGATCCCAGCCAGTGTAGTATTCTTGACGAAAGCGACCACATATGAAGAGATAAAGAACGATATGCATCCAAGGATGATGCCGACCTTCTCCGAAGTACCTGACTGGATGGCTTGAATATCTGCGTTGAGACGGGAAGTAATCTCTCCTGCCTGTCTCTTATCAAAGAAAGTTGCATCTTGCAACAAAATGCTCATAAAATAACGATCGCGGATACGATTCTCAAGACGACGACTAAATATTGACCATGACACAATGTAAGTATAGATGAGCGCGAAGCTAATGACACCAATCCATGTGATCGTGACAACTTTTTCGTTGATGCTGTCTTGAAGCTCCTTGGGCGAATATTGAGACACGATTTCTCCATTGTCGCATGACGCAGTGTTGAGATCGTTGACGAGCTGGCCGAAAATGATGGCCATGACTGGAAACGGGCTTCCTGCTGCGCAGGCTGCGAGAGTTCCTACAACGAGAAGAAGGATATCGATCCATGACGGGTCGGCATAGAAGAGGAGTTGGAAATAGGTGAAGAACGAGCGCAGAGTCTATGGGTAAAGTTTGTTAGATGGCTTGTAGAAAGCTCATGAATTCTTGTAGAGGGCTACCTTTTTCTTTTTCTCCGGTGGCACTTGAGACGCAGCTGATACAGGTGACGATCTTGTAGATGGTCGCGGTGAGTGAGTGGGTGGACGCCCGATATTTGGATTGTTCAGCACATCAATCACCGTCTCTGTCGCAGCAGGATCTGCTTTTGTAAAATCATGCTGTGCAGGCCCACCAGCAGGCGCTGTGTAACCATCGGCAACATTCTCATGCTGCCCAGGTGAAGTTGAAGCCATTCTGAGCGTCTCAGTCAAAGACAAAGGTGACGCTTCACAACGTGCAACCTTACAGGTTGGAGAAAAGAAGAAGAGAGAAAGACACCCATGATAAGAACATCTCCTGTGCCGCCACTTGACCTCGAGAATATCGGCCTTGTAGATCCCTTACAGAGAAGCATGGTCGTCTTGGCATGAGGTCCAGCCCTGGAAGATCCATAACGAGTACGCCGTTACAGGCACCGAAACGGAGACGGAGCGGGTGCAGAGCCCCTAGCTCGCCGTCAAACAAGCATAATTTTACAGTAGAATAACCCTGGTCTTGGCTTGGCGGGCTATAATGGGGATAAGCCGCTGTGCTAGAAAGCGAAGGATTGAGACCCCCACTACGGAATAAAGTCGAGGAGTTGGGCTGGATGGTTGGTCAAGTGTGCATGAGAGGGTATATTTCTGGTGAAGATGTGGATATATCGAGCTATGTATATACAATACGGAGGGGGTTTGCCTCGCTCGCAGTGAAGCCATATTATATCTGTCAATAATCCACCTTGGATCTATTAAGTTAGGCCAGCTTGAAGAACAAACAGAGCATGAACATTATTAAACAAAGTGATAAGCGGACTTCTTGTTGCGTGCGAGTACTCCCGATGCTATTGCCATAGACACCTAAGCTTGATCCATCAGCGGGACGAGCTAATTTGAAAAGTCAGGGATTATTCGGATCAGATAATTCTTTTCGGTCATTCACTGGCTCGGTTGCCAAGCCAGACTTAATTTTGGGTGTGGTCCCCTCGTCTTAGGACTGACTTATCTGATCGACAAGGTGTTGATTCCTTCCGAACCGACCGCGCACCGAACACCGGCAGGCTTAGAGAATACAGTAAGAATATTCTTGGATCTCAAGAAGAAGAGTCTCTGAGTGCAGTAAAGGGTCGATTCTTGAGAAGTCGTGAATATCCGCCGTAGGAGAGATCCATTTGTCGACAAGGTTGGCGGTCATATAAATGGCTCACCACCCACTTTACGCCTTCACTATCCTTGCTCTCTCAGAAAACAGCAACAGATCAAGTCAAATTCCCATTCTCTTCTCTAGGAAGGATGGCACAATACAAGATAATTTACGCTGATGAACCTTAGTGCAGTGATCGGCAAAAATATTACTCGTAATTTCGATCAGATAACGGTCTTCACACTGTACAAGTCATCACGAGAGATGGAATTGTGCCTCAAAAGCTAAACACTGGGTGCTTTTACATGAGTCAGCGGAAACCGGACATCCGTCAGATCTGATAATTTCTCCCTTGTCAAGGGTGCTCTGGCTTCAGTGGAGTCGACGGTATTGCGTCGTTTTGGTGGCTGGCTGTCTAGGACGGATCTGATAACTTTAACTCCACATCCACGTCCAAAAAGTTCCTTGCACTAACACCAACACCAAGACCAAAGAGAATGCCCCGCTGCATTTTCTTGTCTTACTGGCCATTTTCTGTCCGTCTCAGTTCTTCAATTTCACTGTAAGACTGTCACAAGATACTTGAGATTCTTGATGGAGACGAGGGCTATGCAGGAGAGATGAAGAGCCCCTTACTCAAAGCCGGGGCCGGAGCCGGTCTTGGTCCGATAGTAAAGTCTTTCTTGCGTCTTTAAACCGAGTACGGATACAGTGTATTCCGCATCGTATCAGATGCCGACTTGCGTCACTGGTAGTCCTTAACCGGTACTGTCGTTTATTCCCCGTCTTCAGCCATAAGCTCTCACCTTGTCTTTAAACTGCTTAAACTATTTCTTGCCTTTCCCCCCATCTTCTTACTTGGAACAATCCATCCTTCAGCTCATGTTACTTGCTCGAGTATCGGCCAGGTTCTCAGGACAACTACTCAGAATCCCCCACGCTGCCTCAACTCAGACCATACGTTTGTTCACAACCTGTGCCTTGCGTTCGGCTGCCATCATACCCAAGTACCAGATCCGTGTAAGACCTGTTGTTTTAGCGTCACGTCTCGTGCTTCCACGTCAGAATCGTCCTATATTCCACTCCAAGTCCTTTGATACAATGGGTTCACTTCCCGAATCATCCAACGCTGTGCGCGTCCTCATCCTTGGAGGTTGTTATGGTGGTTTATCTGCTGCTGTCAACCTGCTAGACCTGAGCCAAGGCTACTCTCCCCGCATGAACGCCGAGCCTTATATTCACCATCCCGATCTTCCTAGATTTAACATTGAGATTACTATTGTTGATGAGAGAGATGGTTACTGTTAGTACTCCACAACTCAACTTCCCAACTGAACCAATATGTGATGAGTCACCGAAACTGATCCGTACCTAGACCACCTAATCGGTTCTCCTATGGCTCTTGCCGACTCCGAGTACTCCAAGAAGAACTGGGTCAAGTACTCTGATATTCCTGGGCTCAAAGACCCAAGCATCAACATTATCCAAGGCTCTGTTACCAACGTCGACCCTGCGACTAAAAAGGCCACCATCTCAGCCCACTTGACCGAGGAGAAGAGCACTCTTGAATACGACTATCTCGTAGCCGCTACTGGTCTACGCCGCGTCTGGCCTGTCGTGCCTCAATCCAAAACCCGAAAGCAATACCTTCTCGAAACCGAGAGCCACATCCACTCTGTCCAAAATGCTAAGCATGGTGTCCTTGTCGTTGGTGGAGGTGCTGTTGGTATTGAAATGGCTGCAGAGATGAAGATGGTCAAGCCTCATCTGAACGTCACTCTCGCTCACTCTCGCGACAAGCTACTATCTTCCGAGGGTCTCCCCGATGAGACCAAGGATGTCGCTCTTCAGTTGCTCCGTGAAGCTGGTGTTGAGGTTCTCATGAGCCACCGATTGGCTTCCAATAACAAGGTTGAGACAACCGATGGGAGCGAGAAGTATGAGATTGAGTTCACCAACGGCCACAAGATGTACGCCAGCCAGGTTATCATGGCCATCTCCAGAAGCGTCCCAACTTCAACGTATATTCCTACTTCCGCGCTCGATGCGGATGGCCTTGTTAAGATCAAGCCTAAGTAAGTCGATGGAGCGTTCTCAACAATCTGCCCCTTCACTGACTCTCATCTAGCCTACAGTTCCAAGATGGCACTCCTAACGCCGAGTACCATTATGCCGCCGGTGACATCAACAACTGGCCTGGTATTAAGCGATGTGGAGGTGCCATGCATCACGGCCATTACATAGCACAGAACATTCATCAGAGCATCCTCAGCCAACGAGCCGGTCATGTGCCAGAATTCAAGGAACTTATCGTTTACCCTCCTGTCATTGGACTCGCAGTAGGAAAGAAAGCTGTCGCATCTAGCCCTGACACAGGCACTGTTTCTGGTGAGGATGTTGCCAAGTCTTGCTTTGGAGATGACCTTGCATGGTCGAGTAAGTCTATGTACCCGATGTAAATTCATGGAGATAACTGATATGAATTGGTAGTTTGCTGGAACTACATGCAGCTTGGCGGACGGAAGACTGACGGGGTCAAGGCTTAATACGGAATGATTGAAGGAAATGGCGTTTGGGAAACGAATCTACTAGAGAAATGGCTTAGGATAAGCCACGACCGCACGTTGTCTTGAATATGTTGTTTAATTCTTGATAGCCATTGTATGAGTCTAAGCCGCCATGCGTTACGTGTGGAGTGCAAAGACAGTTACATAAAATATTACACACAATCCACAGATGAATGGAATTTTATAATATAAGACCAAAACCAATGAGGTGACTTGAATGATGACACAGCTTCACTCCGCCAGACCTCAATTGCTGTTCAAAGAAAAGACTTAATATTTCTCAATCACATGTAATATTATGAGTACAGACTGCTTTTACAACCCTTAATTTGTACAACTTCAGCTCGAATACGTTCTCGATCCCGACAGGTGCTTACATCTCTTAGTTATGTATCTTATATTTTAGTGGTCCCTACGTCCTTACTATTTTATCTTCATATCCTCGGCTCTTTCCTTGAATTCTATCTGTTCTGCATTATCATCTTTCGTAACAAGCAGAGACAACATCAAGGGTCAAAAGTACAATGCCAGCAAGCAGCATCACTGTGGACTCAACACATAACAGCTAGTAAGCTTAACAGCTTCTTGATGCCCATTCCTCTGGTATTGACCAGTATCTACGGTATTAAGTACAAAGAGGCTCGTGCATCGAAGATCGTTTAGTTGTGTTCCGTCAAACAACGAACTTCTTAGCTGATTTATGAAGCGCACCACCAGATTGCGGACGAAATACATAGAGTTTGATCTGCTTCAATTCTGTATAATAGCAGGAAAAATAGCCTGTAGACTTACGGACAGCTGGGCTGGAGGTGGTTGGCCAACATTTTGACACCGGTGCTTCCAGTAAGTCTTATAGATGTATTACATCGCAATGCCTTTAATGTCTGTATCACTATCCAGGAACCCGTGGATTAACTCAAATCTAATAATTGAATGGAAAGATGAACCGAATCACCCAAAATGCCACATAAGCCTCAGTCTATTCAGGTGTAGATGCGCCTTGCTCGCATCTACTCCATAAGGCTCAGGCTACTGTCAGCTTCAAAGAAAGAAGGAAGATGTAGCAAGCGTCGTAAGGTGTCAGAAGATACCGGAGCTCTAGTTGAAGTCAGCTGCGTTAAAAATATTTACTAGCATATAAATATAATCTACGGGGTGTTGATAAGGGGAGAAGCCGCATAGGACGATGGCTGGCTATGAGAGCTCTACTGCTGAACCTAGATCTCTCGAAACACTCTCAAGTAAGGAGATGAGAAACTATATAGGAAGAGACACAATATATCAGCAAGCAAGTCGTTATAATTGAGGCAGGAGCCACTCCTAAATCATAATAACCGTTAGCTGGGCGATGAGTCTCAGCAGTATTGCAGTTGCTTGTCATGACCAATACCTTGTTGAAAATGCAGAGAGGTAAAAATGATGGCAGTATTATCAATTCTGATCAAGTACGTCAATGTTGTGGTAGGCGAGAGCTTGAGAGTACCCCCTATAACATCACCGACTTCACATACCGCCAGTTAAGGCGAGAGAAAGCCGCAAACGCATAAGCATGTACTCGTTATACATGAAATAATACGATATTATATAATTCTCTGTGATAGATCCTAGTTCAAGTTTTACTGGAGTCATTGTTGAAACTGCTATGTTGGTGGTCTGCAACCTGCACCTTATAGTTATTAATGACACTTTTAAAGCCAATCCTGGCATTATAGTTGTGACCAAGTTCCCGCTGTGTGCCAGAGGGACTGGAAAACAACAAAAGATGCACATCTATAGCAGCAGTAGATTTAAGTAGAATCGCATTCTGCCGAATCTCTCCTCTATCTGGAGTTCGGGTCGATGTTGGGGACTGTAACATAGAAGGTTTCGGCCAACTTCTGTTCGACAACGAGGAACAAAGTGTTTAACTACCATTAAAGTTCGGATACGCGTCACACCAATTTATGTCACTCGTTTTGTGCCGTGTTCCGTGTGATGGCTACTTTCACCTGAGAAACACCAAGAATGTCAACGAAAAGCGGGGAACCTCAGAAGATCGACAGTCCTAACCAAAAGTCCGATGTATCCTTGCTCATCGCTACTTCGGATGAAGCAGATCAGTGATCGCATGTGATTAAAAGTTGATCATGGGGAAGAAGCATTCATGCTTCAGAACTGATCGTCTTTCATCTTACAGCCAAGACGGTCTTGCATATGAGCTATCAAGATCAGATTTGATTGATAAGATCGGATCAACAAAAACTGGAAGATCGGCCAACTGCCCGTGGTTCAACAGAGGTGTTCCTCGAACCTGGTTACTAGTGTAACCGTTCTAACATGCATCTTCAAAGTCAAAGAATTGTCAAAGTTACCAGATGAGCGGCGATCGATATGGACTGACGCCATTGACAGCTTTACCACTACCCATCTATATTGGCTGGCATACTGCATATTACATGCATTGAGCGGGTTTTTCATGCTTATAGCTATTCGAAGGCTGTGCATGACTTGAGCATACAGCATGAAAATGGCATGATGGTGACCGCAATTTTCAACTGTTCAATAATACGGGGACTACAACATCGGCACACTGCTGGGAGTTCAAGATCCCGTAACTTTACCCACGGAGACGGAGGCAATGCATGCGGAAAAAGATTCCAAGCAATGCCTCTGGAACCTTCGGACTGTTAAGCATCTATCAGGCCATGTTTTCTTCATCTGGACATGGGGACTAGACTTTGCAAGGGTCATGAAGCTGTGGTGGGTTTCTCAATGGTCAATTGGCGTGGTTGAGCGGTTTATCAGATCCTGCTAGCCCCTAGAGCAAGCGGTCAAAGTCGGCAATACCAAGGCCCTGATCCTGGGAATATCAGAGCTCCGAAGACCGGATAAAGAGGAGGGGGCGTGTATATGGAAAAGAAAGAAAATTGGGCGTCAGGGGTTGCTGGCCCTTGAGTTATCAGATCCGCTCTGACCCACACGATAATCTTGACCCTGAGCAGAGTTGGTTTGCACAATTCGCAGTAGGGGATCCTCAGGATCTGGTCGCCATACGGCTTAACGAGTTAGATCCATCGCTGCATCCCTGACGTTGTCTTGACGAGGCCACTAGCCTCTCATTGCACCAGAGCCGAGAAAGTTGTGTAATGGCCTGAAAGTTGCGGAATTTATGGGTACACTATCCGTGTAGGATACAGTTCCAAAATGTCAAGCTTGTTCCGAAGTGGAGGGTCGACATGGAGACCTTCTCCCACTTATGGGGTTTGGTATCCTGGTGTGAATAGCTTCTTAGGCGTAAGGAGATTTTCCATCCTTTTCCCTACATTCTCCCTGATACCCAATCTTTGATAGCCAGACTGCTGTAACAATGTCAACGCCACGAGGAACATTCTCAGCCCTAAATGCTGGTGAGACTGTTGTCAAGCTTCCTCATCCGTACCAGACTGAGTTTGCGATCGAAAAAGTCCCGATACCACCTGAAGCGAATGCGCCAGTCTACAAGCTTGTTCAGAAGGCTCCTGGGTCTGGCAAGCGTTTACCCTTTGGTCTTTATGAGGCTGGTCTTGTTTTCTCAGACCCAATTGATTTGAAGTCGAGCGAGCTTCCGCCCAAGTCCAACAATAGTCCCTGGGCTCGGGCTCGTCGTTCACCCTGTGTCACCATTCGTTGGGATGGCACTGAGGCGCCAAGTTTGGGACAGGTCTGGCTGCTGGCATATGCCCTCTTCACGTTAAGGACAGCTGTCGAATCATATCGACTAGAGCTCCATGGTGCCAACGCTGCTGTTCTGGGCCAACAACTCACAGCAGTGTTGCTCGCTATTGACCACCCTCTCAAGGGTCGAGAGAGACGTC
This sequence comes from Fusarium beomiforme, assembly GCA_002980475.2. NCBI lineage: Eukaryota > Fungi > Ascomycota > Sordariomycetes > Hypocreales > Nectriaceae > Fusarium > Fusarium beomiforme. The sequence continues at coordinate 82,169 of PVQB02000552.1, read as the reverse complement.
AAGCCCCCGACAAGCCTGACGAGAGCCTCGTTCTTCTCTTGCGAAGTACCTTCTGGCAAGGCGCTGGGTCACCTTTTGGACCTCGACCCGCCTGGTGCCCAGAAGAGTCGCCTTCTTGTCTGCCCGCCTCGAGTCCTCTCGGATCATTTCCCTTGACTCCTCTACACAATACCACAACCATTACAGTTGCTAGAGACCCTGATGATCCCGAAAGGGTTCAGCAGTCATGGCACCCAGTCAGGCCAGCTAAGCCCGCACCTGGCGCCACCGTTTATAGCCGATGGATTCCTCATCTCAACGAAACTTTCTCCATGGTATCTGTGGATTATAATGATACAGAGCATGTACGCCTTTTCCATGAGTGGCAGAATGACCCCCGTGTCTCGCAAGGCTGGAGTCAGACTGGTACATTGGAACAACACCAGGAGTACTTGCGCAGGGTGCATGACGATCCGCATGTGATTGCGCTTCTTGCAAAGTGGGATGATATCCACTTTGCATATTTCGAGGTCTATTGGGCCAAGGTATGTTCATGTTCAATATTTCTTTCAGGGAGTTTCTGACAATTTCGTGCAACAGGAGGATCGACTTGGTGGTTATTTCAACGCTGGTGACTTCGACCGCGGTCGGCACTCACTCGTCGGCGATGTGCGGTTCCGTGGGCCGCATCGAGTGTCGGCATGGTGGAGTAGCTTGATGCACTACCTATATCTCGACGAGCCGCGCACCATGTATGTGGTCGGTGAGTCCCAGGAGACCAACACAACTATTGTCATGTATGACTTCGTTCATGGCTCAGGCCTGGACAAGCTTGTCGATCTGCCACACCAGCGCAGCGCTTTTGTCAGATCGACTCGGGAGCGTTTCTTCCAACTGTGTCCCCTCGCAGACAGTGAGAAGGTTGTTGCAGGTACAAAGCTGGGTCTTGTACCTAAGCTGTAAACATCAGATAGGCTGTGGGAGCAATGCCGGGGTGTTTGGAACTAGATATTTGAAAGGTGCACCAAATGATACAAAAAGAGTTCACGTTTCAATAATAATTCACATGTCATTGATAAGGTTGCACGGATATGGTAGCAGGAGCTGTGTCTCACCCATGACTTCCAACTTGCGTGGTTGGGTTTGCCTGCATGAATAATGGCAGGGGCCGCCAAGAACGCTTAAACCAGCAAGTGTTAAGTGTCTGACCAACTTCCTTCTATTTCTATCTACAAAACCTTTCTCATTTTCTAGAACAAAACTTGCTTTTATCCTCCAAATTTCAAGTCCAAATTGCATCACGCTTCCAAAACAAAACATGTGTATCTCCTCCATCGCTATAACCCAATCGAGACCACCCCCGCTCTACACTACAGCTTTGCAGTCACCTCCTGCTTTCGCAAGAGCTCGTCGCCCAGCTTGGCCATCTCAAACTTACGAACTTTGCCACTTCCAGTGAGAGGCACTGTTGACGGAACACCGTCATCGCCCAGCCAAAAGACATGGGCAGGTGATTTATGGCCACCGAGCCTCTTGCGGCACCAGTCTTTGATCTCGTCGAATTGGGGCTTCTTGTGGCCTTCAGCCAACTCAACAAAAGCACCTACAACTTCACCATAGTGCTTATTCTTGAGTCCGACGACAATAGCTCGCGTGATGGCAGGGTGATCCATCAGACGCTCCTCAATTTCAAGCGGGTAGATGTTCTCTCCACCTGTTGAAGCGGGGTTAGTCCATCTCCATGTTTCTGAGATCCTATTCTCACCTCTGATGATGATATCCTTAAAACGCCCAGTAATCGAGCAATACCCATTTTCATCGAAAACAGCCTCATCACCGGTATGCAGCCAGAGGACACCTGCAGCATCTCGGATCATGGTCTCGTTGGTCTTCTCCGAGTTGTTCCAGTAGCCAGCCTGTAGCTGATAACCGCCAATGCAGAGTTCGCCACGCTGGCCGATAGGCACAATGTTGCCGTCGCGGTCAACTATCTTGGCCTTAGCATGAGGCATCAAAGTACCGACAGTCGTCAATCGTATATCGATCGAGTCGTCAGTGAAAGCGTTGAAGCAAGTTGGTGAAGCCTCAGTCAGGCCGTAACTGCTAGTGAACTCTGTCATGCCGAAACGGTTCACCAGAAGCTCCATCAAATATCGAGGAACCGGTGCACCAGCAATGATACCAGTACGGAGGTTATCACATTTGAAGTTCTCAGGCCATTTAGCCTGGAAGAGCGAATCAAACATTGCTGGAACACCGTGAACGGCCGTACATTGCTCGTCCGAAATAGCCTTGAGCGTTGCCTCAATGTCAAAGACCTCGGCTGGGTACACAATTTTACCGCCATGAGTGACGACAGCAAGAAGACCGAGTACCAAGCCAAAGCAATGGAACAGTGGAGGAGGACAGCATAAAATATCAGCAGGGCTCAGCCGCATGCGGTCGCCAATAAAGCGGGAATTATTAACCAGATTACTTGAGATTCATTAGCCTCGAGTTCACGCGGTCGACAGCTCATGTCAAGCTAAAACGTTGCATAGAGAAATTCATGGATCACTTACTGGTGAGTGAGCATAGCAGCTTTAGGCAATCCGGTTGTTCCGCTTGTGAACTGAAGGTTGACCACTTGATGCGGGAGCACCTTGGTCATGGCTTGATACAGTCGTTGGGGATTTCGCCGGCGACCAGCATTCACCAATTCGTCATAGGTCTGGTATTTACCAGACTCCTCTCCTCTCAGCATTACGACCATGGGGGATGGCTTCTTATTCTCAAGCTGCTGGAGCAACTGTGTCTGATCGAGTCGTCCGATTCGTGGTGTCGTGAAGAAGACCTTGCTACCAGAGAACTTCAACCCATACATGGCCTCGGTTGGTGTGTATGTGTTGTTCAGGATGACGAGAATAGCGCCGATTTTGGCCACAGCGAAGAAGACAGCTGCATATTGCTCGCAGTTGCCTGCCATGATAGCAACACGATCACCAACTCCAATTCCCATATCTAGCAAGGATTGTGCCAGAGAAGAGCTTTGTTGGCTGAGCTCATTGTAGGTCCAGCGAGCGCCTGTCCAGGGAATCACTAGGCATTCTTGGTTGCCATGCTGATATGTCTGAAGCTCGAGAAGCTCCCCCAACGTGAAGTCGACCAGCGGCGGATCAACGGGGCCCTCAAGAATAGAGAGCTTCTGCTGTTGACGCGACGGCGCAGAGGGGATATTCGAGGTCTCAGTCGCCATGACAAGTGTTGGTGAAGTTTTGAACTGACAGAATCACTTGCTTACTCCAGAGAAACACTACCAGAACTGAAAAGAAAACAGTCCTCGAGAAAAGCACCAGCGCAGGCCCTTCAAGGGTTCTCCCTTGCAATAATATGCATGTTCAAGCTCAAACAACGCTGTCAACGCTTGCATGCCCGTATTAACCCGCCATGATGGATGTCATGCCCCACCGTCAGTGCCGTACTCCGTTTAGGCCCATGCTCCGGGATGGGGTTGACGCCAATTTCGGAATCAAGTGCGGATATGAGAAGCCAAGGGGAGAGGAATTGTACTAGGGCCGAGCTGGTGCGGCAATTTTTATGAGTTCTTGGTGGTGTCGAGTTGGACGCCATCTCACACTAGACACCGCCATTTGCATCATTGCTTGCCATTGTCTGTTGACGAAGTCGTCCGAACTTTGGTGGACTGATCATCCAGGGTTCATGTCAGCTGTAACCTTGTAATTTTGCTCATCCTTGATTCCAAGAGCACGGTCCTCAGTGACAAAGAGCTGGAATCCTTGGGATGGTTCCGTCCTGACGGAGCTTCTGTTCAGTTCCCATGCAGTCCACGCACCTTTTGTGGCGACCTGCATTACTTCATCGCGTCGATACTACTGTGCCATCTCATCGCCCTAACCCTGCACCTAAGCAGGCCGGTGTAAGACCAAGTTTTTTTCTAGCGGCTTTTCTTACACCAAGTATCTAATCTGATGATCAGATAAGATGAGTTGCCCCTCATCAGCCATCCAGGGTTAAAGCCGGAACTTTCTACGTTCACACCCTAGCCCGAGATCGGCTAAGGGAGGAAAAATTTTTATCTGATCAATCTGGATACTCGTGAAGTTCGTCCACTTTCCGGAGATCCCAGGTGAGTACCGAGCTATGTATGCGGAAGGTAAAACATTCGATGACCGTTCTGCTATCGTCTTCGGAATTAACAAAGAAGCATCAATGGGCGGTCTTACTGCTTGATGGACGCTCAAAATGCTTTCAAATGAGTAAAATCATGTTTGGTCCCGCGTTACCTTGAGAGGTGAAAGTTCATTATCATCTCGGAGGAATTCACTTCAGTTCAGAAACACTTCCTTCGAGTCCAAATAAAGGATTGTGGCGATGAAGCATACTTCAATGGCCCGCGATCGACTTTTTTCCGCAGCGCTGGATAAGGGTTGTTGAGTTGTGGTGGTTCGAGATGAGCCTCATATTCACTATTCGCAGTGCCGACCCAGTCCCAGAAAGCCATATTCGTCAACATGCATTTCTAAAGATTTATAAGTGGAACTCTTATGCTTAGTTTTATGCTTAAGAAGTTCGCTATTTACGCCTTATTAATAGTATGCCTGTCTAAAGTCAATGGTTAATTGGCACATAGTTGTTGATAATCAAGCTACACCAGATGCAGAGCTTCCTTCTTCAAAGCTCAGGAACAAGCTCTACCTGAGGCTTGCTCTATTTGCGCTCTGATGACATGTTTGCCCTGGCATTCTGGTACAGGATCCGTTTGGTCATTGGCAAATGATTGATGTTGCTGTGATCCCGCATCGTGCCTCTCATGACAACTGATCTCAAAGCCCATTGACTATCTCGGTGGCGGGTTATGATAACTGCAAGAGTATTTCCTCGGTCTCATGGGGGGGGGGGGGAAGCTGAAGACAAGGTTGCTGTTGCTCTTAATCCAACATGGATGCCCCAGTTCTAATATCTTGCCAAAGTGGTTCTGACCCAGCATCACGAGGTGGAGGTCAAAGGTAGGCTCAAGGCCATGACCGAAACCGGTAACTAGCTTGATTGTTCTCATTAGGTATCAATTATGAAGTTCGTTAGATGGTTGCGATGCTTCGATATCTGAAGTCCTCTGTCATGATCCTCCCCTGTTTTGCAGCAGATGGGTATCGTGCGTGTCATGAGTCAACGCTCTTTCAGTACACGATGAAGACCGCTTCTATTCTTGACTATGGACCAATATTCGCTTATATTCGGTTCTAATCATCCTTATTTTTTATACGTTCGGCCTATTCTATTCTTTTCTGTTACCCGGCTACATATCATCTTATCATGTGACCTGAGTGGACGAGCAGGGGAACACCGTACTTGGGCCATATATCATCAATTATAATTTCAAGTTAATTCCATGAGACTTTAGTCTTCAAATTGAGCGGGCTCCTACGTGATGAGGGTTCTTTGTCGCCAACCTTCTTCGGGACTGTGTCATGATGGGTGAAGCTTTTAGCACTGTCTGTGGTCATGGAGGTACCGACGGCATGAGAGGTTGGTAACCTCAGAAGAACAATCATTGTGGGTTGAGAATGATTTCGGACCTAGATAGATGGATACAGATATGAAGATTTTCTCATTTGTCCCCTGATATTCTCCAATTATCCACGCCATGATGGAGTCACTGTCAGCGGGACTCAGGGGAGGCCATGGCGAGATAATTGGTAGATCCTGAACTGTCCTTATGCTATACTCAATTCCGTTTGCTTGTGGTTGAATTCCGATCTGTTCGACTTTAATATACGAGCCTTTTGCTGGTAGTGCCGTTTACGGGTGAGATGATAATTGCGAGACGTCAACAGCCCATACTGATCATCGCCAGGCCAGCTTCTCAAGACCAAGACAGCGTATGATAATATAAACCCCAATTGAGTCTGACTCGATGAGTTCGCGGATCCTCGACCTCAATATTATCTCGCTAGATGACAAAGCTGCTATTCCCAGGATCTTAACTATACATAGATCCAACGCCAACCATAGAAATCGATTCTGTGCGAATATTTCTTCTTTAAACGAATTAGAGACCTAAGTCGAAGAGTTTGTGGTTGATATTAAAACCCTAAATGATAAGATATCATGCCAGGCGGCCCAACATGGAAACGCATAAGATGTACTTTACAGGTCAGTCAGCAGCGGGATATTGTCCATCCGCTCTCCTCATACAGATAGACTGATGGTTTACAACATAGGTACTGATAATATATCCTGCAGAGGTCACTTACTCCTAACATCAGGCTTCAAATAAGTATGTCCTTTATGTCCTTGGAAATCATCAATATCGTAATTAAGCAGAAGAAACTTAGCATAGATAGACTGAACAAACTTCTCAGCGTAGGTGAATATTACTCGTTTAATTGTGCATTTCATTATACGCTTCGGGGTATAGGGGACCCAGTCTTCTCAGTTGGAGGATATAAATACCTTGGCCAAGGTGATATCAGTTATGCTGTCGCCAGAGTTATCTGATTTGCACACCCTGAAAACTGATCTCGCCGCTTTCTTGTACTCATCATCTCCCTCAGCATGCATTAACACTGAAGTTTTATTGGTATCCTTTAGAAACAAAGGGAGTACGGCCTCAAGAGATGAAGTTTTGCCCAACCGCAATGGAAGTTACGGAACCCAGCCTGCATCTTGCACGAAAAGGCCACAGCATATTTATGCACCCAATTATTCTCTGTCTTAATATAAGGGGAAGAAACATAGTTTCCTCGTTAATTCAACTTAGACAACTGAGCAAAACCTAAAGGGATCAGTTTTCATTGAAGATCCCGCTGTCTTGAATAATACATGTATCCTTTTAGGCCCATCGGCAATGAATGCACAAATAGCCTCTTCATCTATGACCTACTGTGCAGTTCTAAGGTATGTCTTGAACTTCAATCTCCGCTCTCGGGTTCAAGCATAGAGTATATCAGCAATCCATGTTTCTATTGACCAATGCATCGAGTTGTGAAGGTCTAGGTTAAGCAACTCATACATGTGCAAGCACAACGCCCAAATGTTTATCCTGCAGCAGCAACAACTACACCATTCTATACTCCTTATCAGAAGATACGTAGAAAAGCAATCGGAGAAAATGCAAAAAGTAAACAGAAACGGCAAAACAAATGCGTAATCTGGGAATCGAACCCAGGGCTCCCCGACGCTGCTCGAATGGCAACGGAGAATTTTACCACTAAACCAATTACGCTGGTTTTTGTTGTTGAACACCACCGACCTATTTGTGGTCAAGTTGGTAACCTGCTGAGGAGGATGCATTCGCGATTCCTATGGGGCAATTGATGGGAATCAACGAATAGGTTGTTGAGGAAAGAAATGTTGTGCGGGCCGCTTGCCGAGTTATAAACAATGGCGAGGAAGCCTCTTGGAGGCAGAAAAACTGACTCCTCTATACCTACGCGGTGCACATCTGTGAAACTAAAGAAAAGGCAATTTCTTTTTTGAAGATAGACCTCGCTACTAGTCGTTATCAGATACTGTCTGACAAGGGCTTATGTCTAGAGCTTGTATGTATAGTCAGCATCATTTTGAATTATGTGACTGCTACTGGCATTGACTGTGTGCTTATAACTTTAGGTATAGCATAATGTAGTAGGTATGTTGAAGTGTTTTCTTGTCCTCCTTAATGATTAGGTACCCATGAGCCAGCCCAGGACATAAAACTCTTGAGATCTCCATGCTTGGGGTGTCCAGGCGTTGAATACTTGATGTTCACTCTCTTTAGCGTGCTATCACAGCAGCATTGAACAGAACTAAATTCCTAATCTCATCGTATTGAAAAGCCGTAAACTTGAAAGGTTCTCGAAGAGGATCGATATTGATATGGTTTTATACAAAATCTAATCTCGGATAACTGGTCTAAGGCGATGAAATTGAAGATAGAGCCTGGAAAGTAGAATCAACCATGGAGGGAAACATCGCCACCTTTCAGACCTCAATCACTGCTAGATTTATCTCGTTATTCTCTCTGTATTGCTTACCATATGCTATCGAGCGCATAGACAGAGAAAAGCTTGATATTTGGGTGCCAGATACATTGATTCTCATTCGCTATATCAGCGACTGAGCTTCACTCATTGTTGATGAATTGAAGAGAACATAAGGGAGAACCAGCTTATTCTAAATTTAGGAGTCCGTCAACGAGTTGATTTCAGAAATGAGGTTCTTCATCGTAACAACCATCTACCTCGTCAAGTGAAGATCAGACTTTGATATTCAAGTTCCAGTCCAGTCCCTTCTGCTAGTACCGATCGAACGACTCGGATCCAGCAATATATGTAGGCCTCCTCCCAGTCCTGTTAATAGGCAACTTGCAGTTCTGAGAAAATAATCCAAGTCGACAAAGGCTCTCCCAACACTCCAAAGCCGCTATATCTGGATCTGCCCTGATCTACGATCGACAGGGCCGCATACCTCACATGACGCGTACGGAACGACCCGTCAACTTAGGTCTTACAATGACAGCCTACAGAGATCACGTTGAAACTCTGTCAAGCCGGTCGAAACTCAATTTTGCTGAACCTAGGGCATGTGATACTCTCATAACCATGGGCCTATGGCGTCAACGTTAAAGCATGCCCGATCAATTCCACCGCGAAAACATTAGAACAACGTCACCCTCATTGATTAAATTCAACGTGGAGATAAAATAGCGCTGAGTTTAGCAAAGTATTTAGCGCTGCCGGGATGCCGGAGTCAAGCAGATATCAATACGCTTCCTCTCGGCAGTTCCAGGAGACTCCTATAGAGACAAATCCATGCCATGCCCAAAACTCCACATACCAGCATCACCAAGTCATGGAGGACGAGATGAAAGAACGCGGAACTAGACCAGAATATATAACACAATTCCCTTCCCTACATGGTATACCGAGCCATAAAGCGAGAGCCCATATATAAGCGCCATGCGTCAATCGCAATGATAATCCTCCGGGTTTTAATCATAATCATGAATTCGTAATGAGCAAGCTCTATTTGGGAGTCTCTGTTCCTTCTCCAATACCAAGAGCTCTGACGAGGCTGCGGCGAATGCCCTTACCACCTGTCGTATCATCTTTGTCGCGACCTAGTAGACCAAAGCTCATGCGACGGACAGTACTGCCCGTATTCTCTGAAGGGTTCGAAGGCTTCTTAGGCTTCTTCTTGGCGACAGGAGCGGGAGCGATTGTCGGTCGTGGGGGCCACTCGCCATCTCGCTTCCAGCCAGTGACACAAGCGCGGAGCATATCGGACAAATTGATGGGGCACGAGGGTTGGAGACTGTGGATGATGACCTTGTCGTAGAGACTGAGATAGACAGAAGGCGTAATAGATGCGCGCAGAGTATTATTAGGAGGTAGGAGAGGTGGTGGGAGAGGAAGCAGGACCTCAACGGGGTAATTTCGGCTGTCGGGTGGTGTTGATGGCGTGGTGTCTTTGGATCGAGCATTGCGGAGCTCGTCGCTCCTCGCAAGTGACGAGTTATCAGAAGCATCGCTGACTTGCGGCGGGAGCGTGGACGCAATTGTCGAGCTGGGAGGAGATGTCGACATGGACATGGAGCGGCGGAAAAAGAAGCGGCGAGGAGATAGTGGTGACACAGCCGGGGGCGACGCAGGCTTGGCCCGAACACGGACAGTTCGTGCGCCTGTCCATGCATTTCGCCTCGCTTCGAAACAGGCGAGACCTTCGTTCCATTCCATTTCCTTGCGAACTGCTCTCCTTCGCTTGGCGCGCTTGGCCTGAACTGCAGCTTGGACAGTGGAGCCCACGTTGTTGGGGTTGTCAAAGCGGAATGGTGATCGCGAAGGACCAGGCTCATCGTCATCGTCAGAAAGATCTGATGCCCATTCTAGACGTGTGCGAAAATTGACCAAATCTTCAGAGACAGTGCTGTAGATAGATTCGGCATCGCTGCCGCCGTCGTCATCCGACTCAGGTTCATCCACTTGATATCCATCATCTTCGCGCGTCTCATCTTGAATTGGCTTTGTCGATTCTGTAACATCGAGACTAGTAACGGTCTCAATCGCATCAGGTGATTCAGTTGACGCTGTGTCAACAACAGCGATATCGCCTTCAACTGGCGGAGGCTCGACCACACGAGAAGGCCATGGAAATTCCCAATCGTTCTTGACTTTGGCATCAAGATATCTCTTTACGGCTTCCTTCTGTTTCACCTTGTCCTTGCTGAGGAGGTCTGCGTGCTCTTCGCCATACCAATCTGGGGTATTGGTTGGCAATGGGGTTGGTAACTGAACCGAATGGTGGCGAAGCTTAGCGATAGGTGATCGCGGGCTCTTGTAGATGTCTGAGAATATCATATTGGAAGAGGTACTTGCTCGGCCTTCAGCGGCCCCTGAGGCAAGCTGAGCACTGTTTGTTGGCGATTGCGCGGAAGAGCCCAATGGCAATGCGGGTGACTCAGTAATTGGAGTTGTAGTAGCGGGATTGGTATCGGCGGCGGCAATTGTCGAGCGAGAATGCGGGGGAGTGGATGCGACCTGAAGTAGAGGGTGGACGTTTTTTGGGGAGGATGATATGATATCGTGAGTCGGTGATTGCTGTAGACTCTGATGTTCTTGTTGTTCTTGGTCACTTGTCTGTGTGACTGAATTATGTTATTAGACGCTCCTTCGCAGCAGGAAAATACAAAATTTGATAAGCCACAGTTTCACAAAAGCGAAAAAAGCAACAGCCAACAGTTCTTGAGGAAAGATGGGTTTGTGTGTGAGGGGACGTGGTACAACGCAGTTCTGGGGGCCAAAGGGGATGGTTTATATGGAGGAGGTGGTGGTGGTATCGTTTAAGCGGAGGTGGCGTCGGAAGATCAGGTTAAGTAAGGTAAAGCGCTATTGACAGGGCTCGCATGGATCATTCATTTTTTGAGTCCAGTGCTAGCGATGCTCCGAGTAGTTCTCGATGCGACTGATACGCTGCGGCTCCTTGTCCGATTGAAGAGATTGTATCTCCTTATATGACGATATGTTGTCGCTTAGACATGTAACGCGGGGAACAGAAACAGGAACAGAAAGTAACAGGAGATGAAGAGCCAAGGCCCTGCAATTTATGATCGAAGCCAAGGCTACAAAAAGAGGCAGAAGAGACCCAATTGACGAGCTGTGACAAGAGGGAGGCAAAGAAACTTGGCTCACCAGGACATGATCGGCAGCGGATCCCCAGAAACTAGAGCCGCAGTGGTAGCGTGGAGTGGATTTGCGATGTAATGTAATGCAATACAAGACAAGAAAGGAATTGGGGGTAATTGACTTGAGACAGGTGAAGCAGCAGAGAGAAACAGAGGGAGAAAGAGACGAGAATAAGAGAGTTGTTATTGTCTTGACAAGTTCAGTGCATGTCTAGCAGTCCAGATACTCAGAATCAAGGATTAGCTTGCTTGATGCATCAAAAGCTTGGATACTTGGGAGGTCCTAGACCCTGCATCTCCAGGCTCTGGGCACTTGAATCTAGCGGTGATCACTCGTGTGCAGCCTTGACCCTTGCATGGACGAAAAGATGGGGTAAGGTAAGTGAATTGGGTTTGAGCTTGTGTGCTGACGACCGGATATAGAAGGCGGCGTTGGCCGATGGACAAGAGAATCATAGACAGTTATGGCTGAGAATGAAAGACAAAGAAAGCCATCAGCTTACCACTACCAATATCGACATTCGATGAATCTGTAGGTGCTGCAGTTGTAGGCGACTGATGACGGTCGGAGCCGACGACGGATGCATGTTCACTGTCACCAGCGCCAGCGCCAGAGCCAGGCGTTTTAAGCGGAGAAGGCGACATGACTGATGAGGAAGGCTGAAGACTAAAGGCAAAAGTATCGGCAGGGGTTCAAGTCCAGTCCAGAACTGGAATGATTGACAGAGTTTTTGGCGGCTTTTGGGGGCCTCAAGGTTCTGGTTCTTGTTCTGGACCAGTTTACGTCTGGTCTAGTACTGAACTGCGTGTGTATCAAGACGAGTCAGTGGCTAATAAATACCTCACACAAGTCAAAATGTTCTGGTATTTCCGAGACAAAGAGACACAAGACATTCGGAATGTGGAAAAATGATGGTAGTTGGCGGCGGCTTCAGCCAGTTTGAGTGAGAGGGGGATGAGAGTGATGGGAGATTTGTGCGACAAAATTTAACGGCAAATCTGAGGTACCGTGCCCACCTTCGAAACCAGTCACCCTAGACCCTCCTCAGGCCCCCTAAATTTCAGCACCAGAGCCTGTAAGCTTGCCCGTGCGACAGCCCGAATCTCCACTATCTTGGGTTGCAATTGAGTAGCAGGCCCTGAGGTTGAGGTGGGATCCTTGTCCAAACACGGCAACGTACAAAAAGTTATTGATACCTAAAATAAACGGGAGGGTTCGGTTCACGCTTGTTTCCGACGGCTAACCACCATCTTTAGCCATTTTCGTATTATCCTGTCTGCCTGTCTTGCGTTTTTGCATGTGAAGAAGAGACAGTGGATCAAATGTCGTGTGACTTGGGATAGACTCCCCCTCAAAAGCAATTCGCTTAGACGGTAGAAAGTGAATGGAGACAAACTTTCAGACCGGGGAACAGCGGGGGATCACATCACCAGCCATGGGGGCAATCAGGCCTAAAGTTGGAAAAGCTGGACCGGTCAATTGATCCTTCTCATTGGTTTGCAAGAGTCAGCCGCCCAATTTTGACGCTTGATGCCCTGGGCTGTTTGATGCACGTGGACGCATCACGACAGTCACCTGCGCATCAAATATCAACAATCATACGTAGAACTCACGAAAACAGGAAACTCAAGAATAAACGAATATTCTTGCGAGGATTTGCATCTTGGTCTCTTCATTTCCACATTAACTCCATATCTCATTCTCTCATTCACTCATTCACCGTCCTCATTCAACCTTAAGCCTTACCCCAGTAAATATACTCCAAGTGACGTAGATGACTTTAAAGCGATATGCAGGTAACTGCAAAAGTCAGACCATCGCCAATTAAATACTCGCCTATCGCGGTTGCTTGACTATCACTCAACAACCATAGAATATTTCACTGTCTTTATTCTCTCCTGGGTCAAACATTTCTATATATGTTAGATAATTTTGTGTATGTTTACCAGCCATATCAAATCTCAGTTCCTGATAAAGATTAAGTTGGAATTTATGTCTCCCAATGACAAAAACGCAAACAGCGCAGCCTACTGTATCTCAAATGCAAACCAATTGAAATATCAAAGATACACACAAAGCTCTATCACATATAAACGCGCCGGGAACTTAATCGGCATTGATCCTGGCATCAGACGCTCTGGAGCCCAAAAGGTACCAAAGGTTGTAAGGAGTGATCGCCTCAACACCACGACTAAAATCACCATTCGCCAAAGCATGTCTACAAAAGGCATTACTGAGAGGGATCATGTCATATCGCAATGTTTGAAACTAGAGTCTTGGGTTGATGTTTTATGTTTTACTCTTTTTTTGTGCTTTTCTATTTTTTCCATCTTCAAAAATAACCACCATCCAAAACTAGAGCCAACATCCTTCTTCATCATGATACTACCCTCCTAGCTCATTCTTCGTCCGTCCTCTCCACTACAAGAATCATCATTATCATCGTCATCGTCTTCGTCACCCTCTCGCCATGCCTTGTAGCTTACTGTTCCGCTCTAGGACTAAAGCGAACATCACACTTAGGCATCGCGAGTTGCGGAACGGGAACCTTCTTGGTACGAGCCTTCTTTGGCGCAGCACTTGTATCCTCACTCGCCTTGCGCTTGTTGGAGCTAGATTTGGTAGTGGCGGTGGTAATTTTTGCTGTGGTAGGTGCAGTGGTGATAGGAGACGCAATAGCAGTGGGTGTCTGGCGTAGTACATCGGGGTTGAGAAATAGTCCCTCGAGATGGTTGTTAGTGATGACTTCTTGACCCTGTGACTGCTAGTCGGGGTTGAAGACATCTCCGGCATCACCAAACACCGCGTTGAAGGGATCTCGGGGGTGAAATATGGGGTCTTGAGAAGGTTGAGGCTGGAAGGCCGGAGCGATAGTTTCTCGAGGCGCCAAGATGGGGGAATAGGGCATATCTGCAAGGCTCACACTAGGTGCGGCAGCTGGCCAAGTTGTGTTGGGCTGGTTGGAGGTAGCGGTAGCAGGTCCAGTAATGTCTGATCCAGCAACAGGGAACATGGTGATGTCGTTTCCAGTAGAAGCGTTAGGGTCTCGAAGATTGTCTTCAGGAATTGGAGCAAGACTGTCAAAGATGTTGTCAGGAACATCATCCCCCCAGCCTGGCATATCAGCTGGAGCCACGCCTTCGGGCAGATTCTCAGTCTGTCTGTTGACAGCATCAACGTCGATAGAAGGATCGCATTGAGCAAAGACGAGCAAGAGGTTGCGATCTGTGTGACTCAAGACAACACCAGCGCGGAATCTCTCAATCAACGCAACTCGCTCAGTGTCCAGGTCTCGGTTGTATGGGTTGGGGATGTCAGCGACAAGGGCTGTGATGTCAGTCTGCTCAGGTAAAGGTCGATCGAGTCTGTTGGAGACCTTGCGCAGCTGGGTGCCTTGTTCATCATCTTGGGGGAACATAGATTCGATTTCGGTATATGGCTCAGACCAAGTGTTCTTCTCTTCGCCAAAAAGAGAATCGGTATCAGAAATGGCGACAGTACTGTCTTGGACAGGGAGAGAAAGGGAGGGATCGATGATAGGAGACTTAGAAGTACCAGCTTTAGTTTGAGGGAGCTTTTCCTGAGACTCGATGGCAGAAGCATCTCCCGATTGGCCGTTGCGGCGCATTTCCAGGTCAAGCCATTTGGCAAGCTCATCAAGATTGGCATCAGAGGATTGGAAAGGGGTAGAAGCGGAGCAAGGAGTCAAAGGGGACTGGGTTGAGGGAGCTTCGGGGGAGATAGATTGAGCAGAAGACTCGGTGATAAGGGGCAGATCCTCGTAAGCGGTGTTGCTGGCGTCAACTAACATGGGATCAAGATCAGCAGGAATCTCAAAGTCATCGTTGTTGACCATGCTAAAGTCCTCGGTGGATTTAAGGATGATATCCTCGGAGCTGGCGAGCTGATTCCTGGAGGCGTTGAAAGACTGAGAAGGGGGAACATCATCAGCAATGGACTGGGCTGAGAGGCCATTATTGGTAGCTTGTGAAGTAAGGCCGCTGTCCTGATTCAATAGATCAAGGAGTTCACCGGCAGTAGTGTGATAAGTGAAGCCGGGAATGCGAGTCTGGGCATTGGAGCCATTGTCAAGAGGGCCTCCGGGAGCGAAAAGGTTATGTGCCAGGTTCTGAGTGAAGCCACCGCCAGCAACTTGAGCAGGGAATGCCGTGTTAGTTTGAGTAGTGAAGGGGTCGTCGGAAGCAGGAGTAATGAAACCTTTGTTCGCATTAAGTTGGGCAGAGTGAGTAGTTGGAAGCTGAGCATCACCGGCAACTGAAGCGGTAGAAGTAGCAGTGCTCTGGTGTCGCTTCTTGTTGACAATGTCCTCAGATGGAGGCTTGGCAACTCTGGGCTTCCTGGGAGTGCTTGGCTTCTTGGGGGTCTTGGGCTTCTTCTTCTTCTTCTTGAACTTCTCGATAGATTCACCATTCGCCACAGCTTCATCCATCGCAGCCTGCTTAGCTCGAAACTCGTTGACCAACTTGTCAATCTCTTTGCCACTGATATCTTTGGGTCCGGGTAAGTAGTAGACTATCAGCATGGTCAGAATCGGTGATTCACAATAGCGAGAAACAAGGAATAAATGAAATGGAAACTTACGGTTGTAATCATCGCCTTCGGGTGGGATGGCTGCACCATTTTTATCGTGAATCAATCGAGGATCACTAGGATCGATGCGAACCATTCGTCGCTGGCTAGGGAAGATTTTCTCTCCCTTGTCCTCCGCCTCGCGAACCTTCTTTTCTTTGGGAGTAAGCTTCTTGCTTCCATCGTCGCGACTAGGAGCAAAGAGGCCGTGGGGATAGACAGAGGGGGAATTGGGATCCTGAAAAGTTGCAACGCGAGTGAAATCAGCAGGGGTAGAGGGCTCCTCAGCTTCGACTGAAGAGTCCTCGGGAGCAGATGGCGCGGGGGTGGATGGCTCAGGGTTGGGTGGCTCTTCGCCCAGAGTTCTCTTGGGGATGTTGATTTTCAGAGTTCTATCGTTGAGGAATACCTCGAGTCTGGGTGGAGGGGTGATCGCACGATGGGGTCTGACATCTTGGGGGAGGAGACGTGCATTTGGGTTGGGTGCGTTGATTGCCATGACAGAGTTCAACATTTGCGAGGCTTTACCCAAGGAGCTATTCCTCTTCGGCCCAAGAGCAATCATGGCCGATGACGCAGAGACTTGATTGGAGATGTCCAAGGCTTGGGCATCGTTCACAGTGTTTCCATCTTGGGAGCCAGAGAACTCGGCGGAAGGAGACTGGGTAGCTTGAGATTTGTTGGAAGAAGCCACAGTCATAGGGGACGGAAGAGCAGGGGACTTCTCGATGGGAGTTTGAGCAATGGCAGTCTGAGCGACAGAGGACTGTGTAGGACGAGACTGGGCAGCGGGAGTTCCAGGAATAGAAGCCCGAGGGATAGAAAATTGAGTAATAGGAGACTTTCGCTGTTGCTTTTCAGAGCCTCGCTTCTTCTGAGAGGCTGGTCCGTGTTGAGGGTTGGACCAGGTAGAGGACCCAGGCAGTTGCTTCATTAAGTTGTTGATGATTTCATCTTTTTTTCCACTCTCCTTCTTCATATCCTCCTTCGCCTGCTTCTGGATGTCCTCCTTCATCTGCTGCATATACATCTCCATCTGCATGTGAGGAATCATGGTGGGATGCATATTGGCCATAAAGGCAGCATTCTTCTGAGGCACAGGGATGTTCTGAGTAGGAGTGAAAGAGGGAGCGTTGGCGCGAAGACCAGATAGCTGCTGAGTGAAACCCTGGGAGTTGTTCATGGCAGAAGCTTGGGTGTTGTCCATGAGAGGAGTCTGAGCATTTCCCACGGAATGAGTTTGCCAGAAAGAAGGCTGCATGTTGAACTCGTCCATGACAGGCATCTGAGCATCAACCGTGAAAGAGTTCTGCTTGTCGCCAAAGAACTGATCCTGGTTGCACATGTTGCGGGTCCAGGACTGAGTGAAGCAATCAAAGCTGGAGTTGCCCATGGTCATGTCAGGAGTAGCAGAGAAGTTATTTGCCAGCTGAGGGTTGAAGTGATGAGATCCAACTACCATAGGGCTGTCAGAGTTGGTGTCGGTGTTGTTGTTGTCGTTCTCAGGAAGAGAAGCAAAACCACCAATGAAGTTGTTCTGGTTCTGGTACTGCTGCATCTAAGAAAGATGTTAGATATGAAATTCTTCAAGATGGCGAACGTAGGTGCAAACTTGCCAGTAATAGAGCAAACTGCTGCTGAAGGGTGTTGGGCTGGGAGCCATTCTCGTTCTGGGTGAAAGGGGAGTTCTGCTGCTACAAGAATGTTAGTCACTCTTCATCTCATTCAGGAGTCCGGTTATAGAGAGGTGATAACTTACCTGACGAGCAACTCGCTGCTGAGTATTTCCCCGTGCCATTTTGGTCATGTTGGGCTGACGAGAAGACATGATTAAAAATCGTTGCTTCAAGTGTAAGAGTATATACGAATATGCTGCTGGTTGTACAGATGCTTTGAGTGATCTTGGAGTGTGGAGCAAATTCGATATGTGCAAAGGAGCAGACAGCTAAATAGAAGATAAGCGAGTCAGAATTGCGTAGCAGAAAGGACTCGAGCGGTGTGTAGAGCAAATAGATCTCGATAGATGAAAGGGTATGTAAGGAGCACTGAAGATGATGTTGCTGCAAAGAAAGCTGGCTGGTTCTCCGTATCTCTCAAAGTCTGCAAAGTCTGTGTATTCTCGCGAGAAGAATCAAGATTCGATGGAAGCAATGACTTGATATACGAAAGCGCAGATTGTAGAAAATGAAGCAAGTATCAGATTTGTTGGAAGTTTGCTGCGAAGCTGTGTGTGTGGAATCTGACGATGGTGGGGAGAAAAGAAGAAGAGAGCAAGTTGGGAGTGAAAGCTTTTCTACCTATTCGAGTCCGGAGTACGGCGCTTCTAAAGTGCTTGCAGTTTTTGAATAGAGATGGCGCAGTTGGCAGTGCAAACGGCCGTCAAGGACCGACATCATAGCGTTTGGCCAGGCTGGCAGCTGTCAACACCTGCAGAGGTCATTTTGAGCGCTCTCAATATGTGAGATAGGTACATCTTGGAAATATTTTTGCTCCTGATGTTGAGACAACGTGGTAATGCTGTAGACTGAGTATCGTGAAGTTGATGGTCTTGGTGTTGTCAAATCTTGGGCTTAAAGGGTTTTATACTACGAGATATCACTACATGCCAAAGCACAATGAGAAAATCTACACCTTTCAACTCTTAATCACGGATCATTCATCTTATTCATGTCAATAGATAAAGGACTTTGCAAGTATCTCAACTCAAGGGTCTTGAATTCCACCTCATTGTACTGGCACTTACACGGGCCCCAGCCATCGGCTTTTTGATATTGTCGGCTAGCGGCAACTCCTAGAGCTATTGTTCCTGTGCTCAATAAAGCTGTTCGAGGTGGTCCTAGCTTTTTAGAAGTGGGGATGAGGTGCTGAGTACTTCGTGTGCAAAATCCATGCCTGTAGCGTCTGCAATTGATGTCATTCTCTTGAGCCGTGATATCGTAACCGCTGTATATCTCGCAGACGTCTTGCTGAAGGGAAGCTATAAGTGTATATAACTAGCGAAAGAACTCGCTATGGTCTTTCTATGGTCTTTGATATTAATTATCATGAGTTTGAGGCATTGTGCATCATGATTCTTGGTGCAGTGGCAACGGCGGGCAGGATGAGAATCATTGCACAAGCAGCTTACAATTCAGCCTCTGCTCTCTGCTGGCTGCCTGGGCCTGGGGCCGTCATCGGCGCCCACCAAGAAAGAGCTTGCATGTCCATGACGACATGTATCAATTTCCATAAAGGGTTTGCAGAAATGTCAGTGGGCCTGGATGAATGACCCAGAGCCGGGCAAGCGATAGATTCTCTATACCATAGTATGTCTACAATCAAGACAAAAAAACACCCAAGATTCCCTTTGATTTCTTCTTAGAATTCATTTTTTCGCCGTTTCAAATAAAAGTAATTGAATTACAACCTCAAGGTGCTCGAAACACATCGGTTACCACGAGTTGGTATTCAGTAACCACATTATCATCGCACACTCAAACTTCCTGGACCATCTTACCAGATACTGACTTGAAAACCTGACCGGCCGGACTATCGAGCATCTCTTCTGTTACGGCCACCCGGACGCCACTCTTGTTGCTGACCCAGCGAATGAAGACAGGATCAGGCTTGTTCGAGTCTTCCGAAGCGCCGCCACCTGCACCAGCTGCTGCAGCTTTACGGTTGATCTTGGGGGCCTGCTTTTTGAGAAGCTTGTTGATGGTTTCCATCTGTAATGCAGTGTCAGCCCTCATTTCTATCTGCTGTTTAATTCAAATTAGAGCGTACCTTGACTTCCTCATTTCGCTTCTCACTTAGATTGCGGCGTCGTCGGGCCATTTCTTGTCGACGCATGGATAGTTCCTCAGCTGTGAAAACCTTCTTGGCTTGAACCTCTGCAAGCATCGATTAGGACTGCCCTTCAAGCATAAGTAGTAAACTCACCATCTGATAACTTCATGTACTGATGAGCATTGTCATCCTCGAATCGAGCTCGTTGTCGCTTTGTCATCTTGGTGAGATCGATAGACTCGTCTGGAATGCCATCTTCGTCATCTTCGTCGTCGTCATCACCTCCTTCACCTTCATCCTCTTCCTCCTCCTCTTCTTCTTCGTCATCCTCGTCTCCTTCTTGGCCTGCAACCTCAATCTCCTCGCCTTCAGCATCCTCTTCGCCATCGTCAGCCATGGTTTCATCACCAAATCCCATAGTCTCGTCACCAGCATCGCTATCAGCGGGGTCACTGAGCTCGTCATCATCATCGTCGTCATCCTGAATGACCTTGGAGGCTGATGCTCGAGGTGCTGGCTTTGACCGGGCCGGTTTGGAAACGGTAATAGTGGGTGGAGCTAGATCCATGTCGATGTCTCCCTCAGCGTCCTCCTCACCCTCAGCATCGACATCCATCTCATCGTCATCTTCTTCCTCCACCTCAATCTCTGCTTCCTCTTCCTCTTCTTCATCCTCGTCGGGGCTTGAGTCAACCACATAGCTCTTTTTGGCTCCTCGATTCCGCTTTCCAGATACGATTTCTCCACCTTCAAAGCCACGCTCCCCGCGTGTAGCCTGTCGTAGCTTGTTGGAAGGAACTTTGACAGTCAAACTCAAATGACGGTCGCCACCTGGCGATGAGGTGTCATCTCGGGAGATGGATACACCTGAGGCGCGACCAGATCGTCGTGACGACATACTTCTTTCTGGAGAGTCAGCCCATCTGGCATGAACAGAAATGACTTCATTGGCCTTTGTGGCTGCTGAACGACGCGGGCGCGAACTCATGATGAAATCTGTCCGCGCTGGCGGGGTTTGAGGTTATGGGTAGAGACAAGATAAAGAAGGTGGAAAATAATTAGTGATATCGGTAGTGATGGGGTGGGTTGTATTTGTATCAGGATAGAGTTCAAAGGGTCCTGGGGTTCAGTGAAGAGCGCTAAAACTTAAATATGTGAAGTTAAATGAGGTGTATGACAGAAGAGGAAAGTGAATCAAGGCCAGGTTTGGAGTTTTTTTGGTGTTGACAAGACTGAAATAAGCTCAATCGTTGGGGCGAGAGTGAGATAGGAGCCAAGAGCCACCTAATAAAGGGATTGGCTGGAAGAACCAGGTTGGGTGAGGCAGGGCCACGGAAGGAAAGGTCAGAACAGGAAAAACACAGCTCGAATGTTGGTGGCGATTGCCGCTGTTGGTGAGGACAGGATAGGATAGGATAGAATGGGCTGGAGTCTGGACTCTTGTAGTATAGGTGTAGTGTCGGTGACGACCTTCATTGGTGAAATGACGGTTTGAGGCTTGGAGTTGTAGGATGCAAGGCTGAAGATAAACGGCCAACTAATGCAATTTGCCCTACAACAGGCCAAGCCAATCATTCAAGCATCCAAGGAGTGACTACCTATCTACGTGAGACCTCTCTCTCGCCTGCGATTACCAGTGAATCAGGGATCTCTATAAGCGGGATCCTGCACGTGGCTGATGATCGTCGGCCAGTCCAGTCCAGAGACAGGCATCCAGTATCACAAGGGATATCCTGAGGCAGACGAACTACCAGCATCAAAGGCCAATAGCTTAGGGAAGAATCTTAACCTCATCGGTTGCAGCGAGAGCTTGGCGAAAGCCACGAAAAGGATACCAAAAACGGTATTGGGCACACGGGATTGAATGGTGTTGTTTTGTTGCAACCAAACAAAGGGAGACAACCAAAAGAAAAGTCTATAACTCACCTCTTACAAAATGCGAAGGCCCTGGTGTTGGTTACACCCCACCAGCTCGTTGCTAATTAACTTTCACTGGCTCTTTAAACAGCCAGCACTTGGTATTTGCGTTTCAACCGCTTCCAATCGCCTCACCTCAGACAGGGTCTGACTGAGCCAAGACTGGAGAACGAAGCGCAAGCCTAATTCCCAGGATACGCGCACGCAAGTTGCTCGACCTGTTAGCTGTCCGACACTTTGTTATAATGTGGAATCCAGTGTGAGGCTCGTGAGACGAGCGCTGTTACACGTTGTTGCTGTGTCCTGGTCCTGGCGGTAGGATTGCCTGACGCGATGAGATTGGCTGATAGGAGATGATGGCGCTGAATCTTTTTGGCGCAAAGACTTGAGACCGCGTTTCGGGCGTCTTGAACGGAACGTAAGGTGGTTATGCAGATTCAGCGATTCAATCATTAAGCTCTTTAACCGCTCAACGAGGTCTTCGCGGGTATACGCCGTCTTTCACTTGAGATATTGTCTGGATTGATGTTCTCAGGTGAATGCGCGTTCGAGCCAAGCTACCGTTTAGTACGATCCTGTTCTATTTCCAATAAGGGCCCCAGTATTAAACGGAGACGGTACCTATACCGTAAGTCCGGTTTGCTCACCAAGATCAACGCGAACATCGGTTTATTGGTCTTTCGGGACGGGTAAAACTTTGAGAAGAGTTATTTTGGCTGTGGCATATTTCGCGTTATCGAATCAAGCTGTAATGGATTGATGCAGCAACATGTTTCGGCATGTACTGCACTTGAATGCTCTTTCCTCCCCACAAGAAACCCCGGACTCATGAAGCAGTAGACTCCACCGTTATCGGCAGGAGTACCGAGGCATGTGCCTGCCTCGCCGAACCTTGCCCACGCCTAGAAATCATAAACATTTCCCTTCCATCCTCTATTTCAACGTTGCCAGTACCCTTCTTGCATTGTAATCAATCGCATAATACTATCCAATATGAGCGACTCAGATTCCAATCCAGCCATCCCAAGCTGGCAGAAGGCGCAATCCGACAAGACGGATAGTCAAGACACCGAACCGGCGCCGCCACCCTCCTCGAGCAGCTCAAGGTCAGAAGTTAATGCGCCAGCGGCAGAAATAGCAGCAGAAGAGACATCACAAGCTATTAACGCTATAGACGACCAAGACAAACTCGAGATTGCACGGCGCTTTCTTGAGAACGACGCTGTGCGACACGCGCCTCATGAGAAGAAGGTCGAATTCTTGAAGTCCAAAGGCATCGACGAAGCCGAGATACACGCGCTCCTTGGCCAAGACGAATCCATCCCGGAGATTGAGGTTTGATCTACTTCTTATCTTACGCACGCACTATGCTAACAAGCTTAGGAGGCCGCCACCTCAGAAACCACCAGTTCCTATGCGCCAACACCCACCGAAACTCTACCCCCAACACCAGCCTCGCTCCCACCCGTCGACCGACCCCCAGTCGTTACATACCCTGAATTCCTTGCGAAAGCCCCCCGTCCTCCTCCTCTCGTGACAAAGGAACGACTTTTCAATGCTCTCTACGCAGTCACCGGCCTTTCCACCCTCGTCTACGGCACAAGTCGCTACGTTATCCGGCCTATGGTTGACAGCCAGGCCGAAGCCCGCACAGATTTCCACGACCTAACTTCACGAAAACTCGATGCTCTCGTTGCAAAGCTCGAAAAGGCCGTCTCCGAGGTCCCGCCCAAGAAGCCCATTGCCGCCGTCGAGGAAGAGAGCGATGCTGAAGACCCTACAGAGATGTTCCATCGCGATATGGGCACTCAAACCACATTCCCCATAAGCTCTGTGACAGCTATGAAAGACCCCAAGGGTAACGAGTCAGCTGCCAAACATAACACCAATCAACTTGCCAGTTTGAACAAGATACTTTCTGGCCTGAAGGATGAATACCGTTCCCAGAGCGAAGGCATGGATAAGATCAAGACTGCTGTTGATGTGCTGCGGGATGATCTCGACACAATGACATACACCGCCTATCCTGATCAGAGTACCGGTTATGATTTGTATGGTCGCACACGCAAACCCGAGCCAGATGACGAAATCCGCAAGGTGCGGGATAACATTCGGCGAGTGAAGGGAGTCTTGCTAAGCACGAGAAACTTCCCTGCCTCGGCACGATGACTTATTTCTGAAACCATATTTTAAAAGCCGTTCGTTCATGTTATCTGTGTTTGGCTCCTGCAAAAGCCTTCATAATGTACATTTAATCGTTACAGTGCTTCAACCTCTTCATATATAAGCATGCCAATTTACCCACACGCCTCCATCCTGGTATCATGCATAAATAAACTCCTCCCTGTGACATGCTCTAACGATCTATCCCCTAGCTTGCGTCTCTGGGCCCGTCCCAACTAGCTGAGGGTCTTCGATTGCATATTTCGTGAAGAAAATTGGCCACGGCATAACCCTAATATGCTCGAAACCACGGCCTTCTTGTACTTGCTCATCATACCACTCCGGAGTTGGTCGAAAAATGAAGTCCAGAGTTTCCTCTTTGTAGCCCTCACTTCTCTTAATCGTACAATGCGTAAAAAGACGATTTTTGCATTTGGTTGGCCGATCCGTATTTTTCCCGCGAGGGGCGTGAAAGACTGTCTTCAGCCCCTCATCCGGCATGGCATTCGTATCTGTAAGTTCATCGAAGTCTGATGACTCATCAATGTTCATTGGCTCTGTAGACGAAGAAGACATTCGTCTTATAGGCACATTCCCGGGTTGGACTATATTCCACCCTCGAGCTACCATTGCACGCGTAGTGACTGGGAGATGGCGCTTCAGGTCCTTCATAAAAAGCTGAAGGTATTGGAGAGTGATGTCGACAGAATCAATGAGCCCCTGTGGACTCTCTTCCAGTCCGCGGATCCATACTCTTCTCAAGGGTCGTGCGTCATAAAGTCCTCGAGCAACGCGGATCATCTCGTGTTGTGCTTGAAGTAGGTCCCCTTCGTAAATATCCGACTCCTGACCTGGCGTGGTTTTCCTGAAGGGATCCCAGATCAGGAGCTCCATGTCGTGCCATGGTCTCCTGAATGGCTCAACAGGTCTGTATACAACAATCCACGGTCGTCGATTCTGGTTCATCTGCGCCAGGTTATCGCCGGACTTCCAGGATCCTTCGATTGTGTAGCAGAAGGCTACACCAGTATTCACGTAATAATTGTGCCCTTGACTCGTGTCAATTCTTTCTTTGAAATATCGAAGACAACTATCGTATGTTTCAAAAGCGTTGCGGGTATTAGAAAACTCGCGTGCCATATCTACATTCCAATAGGCGACAGGGGAGGTGAAAACTGTTTGCGGACTCCAGTCGCTAAGTCGAATACCGCGTTCGAGTTCTTCTAAAAATCGCATGAATGATACATCGTCATCGTAAGAGACCATTTGGAATCTTTTCTGGAATGTTGTCCCCACGGCTGACTGATCTTGCGTAGGGACTAGGGAAGGGCCGGCGAGGTTAAGTCTGCCATAAATCTCGTCTGGGTTGCCCACAGTTGAGAGAAGATAGCGAGGAATCTCGATCTGGCGAGTGAGTCTCCGGACGCTTGTATTAGAACTCGATCCAAGGATGGTGAAATGTCGATACTGGTCCAAATTGAGGATAGACCACCACCCAAACCAGTTGACAAGACTCTGTTCATCGTTGCCGTCAATAGTATCAGGAGCGAAAACCAACGCTTCGTCCGAAGATCCTGTGATTTGTGAGACCATCAGCGCGCACTTGTAAAGCGCTTCAATTTCTTTCTGGGCTTCCTCTATGTCCTCTTTGCGTACTCGAGTCCTTCTTGAATTTGCTTCCCAGTCTTCTTGAACCTCACCAGCTAGTTGGTAAAGCCAGCTCTCAAACTCGGAGCACAAGATAAGTCGAAATTGGTAGCGATGAAACTTCCCGTATTTGTAAGCCCACTTGAAAAAGGCCCAAGCCTGCTGAGGCTGTGAGACGACAAAACTAGGAGTGACCAACACAGCTTTGTTCTGCCCGCAGATAGTCTGCAAAGTGACATCCCCGATCCGACACGGTTGGCCGAGAGAAGGATACAAGGGTGTAGGTTGCAGAGATATGGAGAAGAGCCGGAAATTGAAGTTTGACGCGTTGCGAAGGAGATTCCGGACTGAAGGAAACAGTCGTATAGCCCATATTGCTTCTTCATGCACGATGACCACGCCCTGGTTCAGCTTCAGGAAGCTAGCCCAGTGTCCAGGAGTGAGGCTAGATAGCAATCTACACTGGGGGTTACAACTTCGCAGCCATCCGTTTAGAAAGTCAGCTTCTTGCATGGCAGTCGATGGAAATACCAGGAAGAAGTTATGATTACTGTAGTCCATAAGGACCCTTTCTGGCAGTAATGACTCATACTGGAATCCCAAAAGCCGGTTGAAGACCGCCGGTATCATTTGTGGCAGGACATCGCCACTACCGAGGCCTTCTGGAAGTACAATTGGCGCAAGGGAGCGAGTTGTCAAGGCAGCAGAAGGCCGAAACATGTAGTACTTTAGGATAACAGAGTCTTGTTGCAGCACTGAATATAGAAAAATGCACAGCTCCTGTTGATAAAAAAGAAGCCCCACAGACCTTACACAAAGCCAACTCGTAACTGTAGCCAAGCTAGTTGCATCACCATTACTCTTCACTGAGCCTGTGCCCAGCTGGGAAGCGACCAGGGCAGCCTCTTGAGACCCAAAGTCTTGTGTCATGCAAGAGTGCGTGAAGATCAGTATGGGGTGGTGTTCAAAGATACCTGACCAAGGCTGTCCATCCTGATCTTGATCTCTCTCGAAGACAACCGAAAATGTTTCCCGAGTTCCTGGGCCAAACTGTACCTCTATGGCAATCGATTTGTTAAATGGGTTTGATTCAACATTCATGAAAGGGGTACTGCCAGCCCAACGTTCTTGGTTGTTTGAAGCCTTTGTCTGAAAAGCTGATGCAGAATGTGAATCAGTGCTAGACCCGGCTTCACGTGGGATCTTTTCTATCTTGATAGGAATAGATGACTCCGATCGAACAAGAGAATCGTCGCGTAGGAAGATACTTTCCTCTCGTTCAAACTCTCCCTCTCCCCTGGCGGGTATTATTGTCTCTTCAACGGTGCCCCAACTAATTGACTTCCTGGGCTTGGGCTTCGCGGCCCCTTGATTGACTTCAGCTGATTTCTTATCATGTCGCACCGGCTCGACGATTTTATCCAATGTTTTGGGACGTTCGGGACGTAAGGGGAATGTGCTCAGACTGCCAGAAGATCGCTCTGCTGGATTCAGCGAGATGAGGTCTTGGGGCACTCTTGGAGGCGCAGTACTCTCTTTATCACGGCCTGCTTTCCGGATGATGTTCTGATACCGGCTCTTCAGAAGCTTTGGCTGTTTGTGGGAATCTTTGGCAGCCTCGGCGAGGGTGGTGCGCTTCTTTCTTACTATGCCCCCTGAAAATACGTTTCCTGTAAAGGCTTGCGCGGGTCGAGTCTTGCGAGCCTTTGTCTGTTGCCCCTTGCGTATCTGACTATCAGTACGCTTTATCAGCCCACGAACGCCAAATTTTGATGACAGAGTACTGCTTGAGACTGGCTTTTGTGGCGGCTTCTTTTTTTCAATAAGACTGCTGCTTGATTGCCCCCGCAACGGTGGCTTCTGCGTGGTTGAGGAAGTGGATGACAATCCTGTTGGAGTCGAAACTGAGTTCATTAATGGGCGTGTTTGCTGATGGACAGATGTTGCACTGTTGCGGCGACTGCTAATTGGCGAATTTCCGTCGCTTAAGCTTGCAGTAGACATTTGTCTCTTGTTGAACGAAGGTTGCAGCGGTTGTTCAACTCCAACATCCATATCATTGTCTGTGGTCACAGACGGACTAGAGACGGCAGAATCGCTGGGCTCTTCGTAATCAGGAAACCGATTGGCCCATTTCAGATGATCTTCCATCTCCGTGAACGAGGTTTCCGCTTCGCCTCGCAATCGTCTGTGCCGGTTCCTCTCATTGTGGCGGCGGAGCTTGGCCTGGTACTTGGTCTTGACGGCATGCTTCCAGTTGCGAATAATCTGAAACATATCAAAGTCGTCCCGCGACTTTTTCTTCTCCCATCCCTCCAGCAGCGGACCACTTAAGTTTTCTGCAGGCTCCCAAGTTGCCTCGCACAAGTCGAAATTCTCCCAGTCGATGAGATATCGGGGCAGGCCATCGATAGGCCACTCGGCCAGGATTGCACTCACGCTCCATTCTTCGTCAGAATCGTGTTCGCTGACGATTGTGGAGACTATTGAATCACTATCGGAGTCATTCATTTCGATGTTTTCTGGCGTAGAGTGTCTGGGGATATATGTATACCACCATTAGTCAACAGTGTGTGACATGTGACAACAAGGTAGATATGTAAGCTTTCATCATATGCGAGGCTCAACCTTCAACGGCCCGCGATCCTTTTCTATCTTGGCAGAAAAAAAGTCAGTTGTGGTTTGAGATGAAATGCGGAGGATTACTCACTGAGGTACGTGACTTAGTTTGTTTTGTAGTGAATGGAGCTGGAGATTTAGAAAGGTTTGTTTTTTGCTTTTGCTTTGTCATTTGATGCTTTAGCTTGGTCAAACGCCCTACTAAGCTCATGAGATGTTTCGGTGAATGGCAGTAAAGTGGGTGAATAAACAGAGTTGTTGCTCTCTTCTCTTCTTTCCTCCTTTCTCTCGACTTAACCCAGGCGCGTGTGGGACTGGCTACTATGGTGGGCACTCAGGCCTGAGAGATGCCGGTTCACGAGGTCACGTGAATGGCGTTTCGTACCTTGGTGCAGATTCCATCTGTCAGGATGCTGTACAACCTACCCTGAACATTGCGTTCGAACATTGAAGGTGCATGTAACGGACATTGTCTCTCATTGATTCACTAGCCTTCACTAACTTAAGTACTCGTTGAAGTCTTTGAGATCCCGCAATGCTGGACTGCCACCCGCTAATTATAAGCTGGCGCCCCTGCACTCTCCTCTTGACTTAGTTTAGGGCAGTCGAGAAAGCCTCCTACCAGTTATGTGACTTCATCAAAGCGATCGACCTACCTAATACTTTTGGCTTTAAACATCCAATGACGACACTAAATCCTTTGGAACTTTATGAAGGCGTACTGATTGGTGCCTGGCATATGCACAATTAACCAAGGATCTCTGGCTTTAAATTTACTAAAGTCGCCAAGATCGTTCTATCAAACCTCACAAACTTACAACACGAAGGTGAAACAATGAAGTACGTTGAAAGAGCCGTTCTCAACATCAATCGCTGTATACATAAGGTTAGGTTATTGAGACCTGCCAGGAAAAAAAAGAAAGAAGGTGACCTAGTGAGGTACCAAAGTATCATGGTTGCAAACTGATCGAATGACATGCTTTAGTGGTTAGGTAAGCGATTGTAACTCTGATAGGGGGTTTGCGCCAAAGAAACATGGAAATGACCAGGTCTTCAAAATGTGCATTAAGACTACAACATTGTAATATGCGACCAGGTTTGTAAGATGAGTCTCGGGGTAAAAATAGATGTTGTATACCTTAGCTGAAAGCGGTCAATGATTGATTTGTACAGTAGATTGCGAGCAACAATGATTGAGCTGGTCTTTACAGTTAACCCAACAAAATAGTAACCATGTCTTACGGATATGTGCTCTGGAGATAAAGATGATGCAGCCATCTATCAACTACATCATGCGGTTGCTAGCCCTGGCCTATCACATCAAAATGTGTCCGGATTCGGTAGCTGATTATTACATCTGCGACCTGAAACTTCCTTTGTTGTTGCCTATCGTGCCTATTACATCCATCCATTGACTCAATAAATTACACACTAGGTAGCTCTAACCAACAATCGACTCGAGAGCAGCCATTTTTGGGGACAGGTTGCATTCCCTTGGATTTTATACTGGAACCTGGCAAGCCTGGCAGTGATGCGAACAGCACTAGCAAGAGTCTAGGGGTACCCTACTTTCGCTACCTGGCCACAGTGGGTGCAAGTTTGTGCCACCGCTAGGTCACTCACTACCTTACCTCCACTAACAAAGAGGCGTCTAATGCCCCCTACCCCCCTACCTAAAATTATAGCTCCAGTTAGAACTTAGCCCAGCCCAGTCTTTACCCCTCGGCACGGGGACTGGAGGTCAAGGTACAAACAACCGCCTATCGCCAGAGCCGCGCATTCTCTCCCTCTCCACATCCCACACCTCAACGACGTCGACTTGTCTTCTCGCAGCGCCAGCGCACTTGTCTTCACCCTCATCCTCATTTTCGATCCACGGACTCGGTTCCTCTTAGTAACATTTCTGAAGCAAAAACATCGCAGCTATGGCCAACGACGAGTATGATGTACGTCTTGCCCCCCTCCCTACCCTCCTTAGCCTTTCATGTCCCGCCAGTTGCTGACCAGTGGGCCCCTTTGCAGTTCCTCTTCAAAGGTGCCGTCATTACCATCTCTCAAAGGCCACGCCTGGCTCGACGTCTGCGACCGCCCCTTACTGACATAGTGAACCTGCAGTCGTCCTGATCGGAGATTCTGGAGTCGGAAAGTCAAACCTTCTCAGTCGATTCACTCGCAATGAGTTCAACCTAGACTCCAAGTCGACCATCGGTGTCGAGTTTGCCACTAGATCCATCCAAGTCGACTCGAAGACGATCAAGGCCCAGATTTGGGATACCGCTGGTCAAGAGCGATACCGCGCCATCACTTCCGCCTACTACCGCGGTGCCGTCGGCGCTCTCCTCGTGTACGATATCAGCAAGCACCAGACCTACGAGAACGTCACACGATGGCTCAAGGAGTTGCGGGACCATGCTGATGCCAACATTGTCATCATGCTGGTTGGGAACAAGAGCGATTTGCGACACTTGAGGGCTGTTCCCACCGAGGAGGCCAAATCTTTCGCTAGTACGAAAATCCTAATGAACTTGACCTAGGAGAGTTTCTTTATTGACAAACTGCAGGCGAGAACCACCTGTCCTTTATCGAGACTTCTGCTCTCGATGCCAGCAACGTCGAGCTTGCATTCCAGAACATTTTGACGGGTTCGTTATATCTCCATTTCTTTAGCATTTGTGAACAGAACTGACAATGGAACTAGAAATTTATCGCATTGTTTCCAGCAAGGCACTCGACAGCGGTGACAGCGCCCAGGCTACCATAGGCGCAGGCACCAATATCTCTCTCAGCAAGCCTGCCGACGACGATGCTGCCAAGGGCGGAAAGTGCTGTTAAACTCCCTGAAAGACCGTTTGCAGACGGATATAGGGCTTTGGGGGTTTGGGATACCTGGCGTCTCGTTTGTCCCCGAAAATGCTCCTCGCTAAAGGAGAGTGGAGGAGGCGAGGAATCGTGATACGTCTTTTTTTGATATCAGAAGGCGCGGTTACTTCGGCTTTCCTTTGTTCTTATTTTTTGTCATGATGGTTGTCTTGGGGTTGATGCGTCCAACGATCGCTGCGACATGGTCATCTTAACGTAGCTGAATGAATTCTTTATAATGTTCGCCCTGTAATGACTGAACTGCATGGGTACTGCACTACCTTGCTGTTGACATCAATTGTACCGCATTCGAGTTAGACGCCACAATCTCTTAACACCTCCACGTCATGCTCAGACCCAATGTGAATAGGTACTGACCCTGTAGGCGAACGTCGAATGTATTAGCTAGTACACGGCTGGTTCTCAGGGTCTCGATGCAGCGGGGCATTGAGCATTCCCGTCACATGGAGTTCTCATCATTTAATATATGTCTGGTCCTGGTGAGCTGAAAATTCGGGCTGCCTATCTAGATACAACTTAGCAATACCCGATCTACTCTATTAATCCTCATCTCACGCAATGCATTCCTAAGGTTTGCATCAAAGCTCTGAGTGGCTTTTCTCCAAAAAAACATGTGCTACTGCACGTCCCCTTAACTTTAGAGGGCTTCCCCTGGGCACGGCTTGTCTTGACTGCTAGAGCGGTGTCGCGGCCCCACCTACATGCCTCCAGCATCCCCACTTTCTTATCGCGACCTTTCAAGTCTTATCAAGCCAGGCGACCAAAATTTTTTGGAAATTGCCCGCCGTGTCGCAAAGCCTTGCCCAGTAAAATCATCACCAAGTCAACACGGCTATTTCGATAACCGATAATAATCGCAACGTCGAGGATCGTTCAAAATGGCTGCTGTCTACAAGTCTATCTCTAAATCCAGCACTCCCAAGGCCGAGGCGCCCAGCAATGGCGTCAAGAAGAACAAGCAGAGAGTCCTGATCCTCTCTTCCAGAGGTGTCACCTACCGGTAGGATTCCTTACCACTCTCGAGTCCAGAGCGCATTTCGCTGACATTGCCATTTTTCAATAGACACCGTCATCTTCTCAACGATATCGCGGCAATGCTTCCTCACAGCCGAAAAGATGCCAAATTCGACTCCAAGACAAAGCTGTACGAACTAAACGAGTTGGCCGAGCTTTACAACTGTAACAACGTGCTCTTCTTCGAGGCTAGGAAGGGAAAGGATCTCTATGTTTGGCTCAGCAAGGTTCCCAATGGACCTACCATCAAATTCCACCTCCAGAACTGTAAGATTTGAGACCAGGCAACAATCTTATCCAGGCTAACGACGAATAGTGCACACAATGGAGGAGCTTCACTTCACCGGCAACTGCCTCAAGGGATCACGGCCCGTCCTCTCCTTCGACGGCGCTTTCGACAAGCAGGCCCACCTCCGAGTGATCAAAGAGCTCTTCCTTCACACCTTCGGTGTTCCCCAGGGCGCCAGGAAATCTAAGCCTTTTATCGACCACGTTATGGGATTCAGCTTTGTCGATGGCAAGATCTGGGTTCGCAACTATCAAATCAATGAGGTCGAGGCAACAGTCAAAGACGGCGAGGACGGTGAAGAGACAACCAAGTCTCGATCCGGAAAGC
This sequence comes from Fusarium beomiforme, assembly GCA_002980475.2. Classification (NCBI taxonomy): domain Eukaryota; kingdom Fungi; phylum Ascomycota; class Sordariomycetes; order Hypocreales; family Nectriaceae; genus Fusarium; species Fusarium beomiforme. The sequence continues at coordinate 49,814 of PVQB02000552.1, read as the reverse complement.
CTGATACCGATATTAACCTCGTCGAAATTGGCCCCCGATTCGTCCTGACACCGATTGTAATCCAGGAGGGCTCTTTCGGTGGACCTATTATCTACGAGAATAAGGAGTTCGTGTCGCCAAACCAGGTCCGAGCGGATATTCGAAGGACAAAGGCCTCGCGACACAACGCTCGCGCAGAGCAAGTGGTGGAGAGGCGGGTCAGGAAGGGCGACCTCGGATTGCGATCCGTTGGTGGCCAGCGACCAGCCAAAGATGAGCTGGATACCAAGATGTTGTTCGCCTAGACTTTTTGATACCTTACCTGTCGATATAACCAAGTACTTACTGGCTTGATCCATTGGGTCTGTGGAACACCGGGACGTGGTGTTGGAGTTTTAGGTCATACTGCGTTTTTATTTGCTAAAAGAATATTATACTTCAGTTACCGCTAACATTCGACTGCTCGTCTTATTTTGTCTTTCCCTATTGTGTTTCCTGACGACATCGCATCATCACTTGACCCGTTCGGATGAAATTCGGTAGATTGTTATCAGTACGTGACTGGGCTCGCGACTGTGCAATGGCCCGTATATCAGTCATCTCCTTTTCCTTCTTCATCCTCATCGTCACTGTACTTTCAAACAGTGCATACTGCAGACGAGCATTGCACTTGGATACAGCCATGAGAATCACCTTTGTTCAAAAACCGATGCCTGTGTGCATCTCTTCTTCTGTCTCAAGCCCCAACGCCGGGGTGGCTGGACAATAAGCCCTGTATCACTGACGCTTTAGGTGACTCAATAGTGAGATACCCCGAGGCGACTAGAGCCAGACTGCTCTTAGATCAGCACTCTTTTCATATTAACACTCACTAAAGACGAGCACACGCTGAGGATATAGCGACCTAGGTTGTTTGATTCCTCAATTTCTCTATAACGAGTATCAAAACCCTATATAAGTAAACAAAATGCAAACACCATCAGGTTCGTCCTTTTCTTTCTTTCTCGATACTGTCTTTTATCTGACCTTTGCATAGTACCCGTCAGATTGACGACCTTGGTTCTGTAGTGACACTGTATAATTGCGTAGTGTACAGACGAGGACCGTTTCGTCTTTACCTCAAGATATTTGCCCATCTCATAAGCCCGCTTTCTCGACTTGACCGAATATCCTTCCCCTTTCACCCCAATCCTTTTACATCAGACGTGCGATAATAGAAACGCCTGTAGCAATGGCATCAAAAATGCCAAAAACTTTTTGCCTGACCAGGCTACCGACTGAGATCCTGTTGGATGTTTATCAGCAACTGGATTTGGATGGCGTCTTCAACTTCTGTGCCACCCACAGGACGTTCTATGAACTCTTCAACAAGAGAGAGGCCTCGATCTTACTTCCTGTTCTTGTCCGCGAGTTTAGTCCTTTTGATGAGCTTCTCCAGGTTTATACGGCTTCGGTTGAGGATCTTGATTCCCGTGGTGGACTATATGCCCCACGCAGAGTCGTATTCAAACGATACCCCGGAGACACTGGAACAGTCTTGGCTCCGCGTTCAGAACATCGACCTACTATGTCAGAAGACGCTGTTGACGGGTTCATCACTCTAAATAAGCCAGGCAAACCTACCATACACACCGCCCAACCTCTTAAAACTGTTGTCTTGACCGAGAAAGATCTCAAACCACTTCTCCACTACTGCTCGCTCGTGCTGAGATGGCAAGCTAGATTTCCTCAGATGAGGTGGTTCTATGAGCCCGAGAATTGCCGGCTACTTCGCGCACACGAAGCCGAGAGGTTCCGCCGGGCCATGTATCGATGGTGGCTCTATGGCTTCTACTTTCACGGAAACTTCCCCCGGCCTCGCGTTGGTCTTCCAGAGCCCGGCGTGGATGACGTTAGGCTGAGTCAACTTCGATTGTACTCTACGAGCGAACTGGTGGAGCTGATGGACTTGGTCGAAACCATGAAGGACGTCGTCCTTCACTATCTGTGCCCGCGGCTCGACCCAAGCGAAAGCGAAAGCGAAGATGTAAGTTTACACTAAGCCTTTATCGCTCATTACTGACTTGTCATTAGGAGGGTTGCGGTTCTTATCTCCATGATGTCGTCGACCGACCCGAATCCCTCACAAGAGGCTGGATGGATCAAAGTCTCTGGGGCCGTATCGTGAAGACATACTGCAAACTAGGTCCCAAAGACTTGATGCATCTATTTGAGAACATCCATAGCTACCCTCGGAAACGGCTTATTACTGAAGCTCGGTCCCTTCAGCCAACCCTCACTTTTGACCAAGAATCTATCTCGGTGTCAACCCAATGCGTCCTGGTTGAGCGACAGTGGTCGTTGAATATGCCGAATTTGCCTTTGGATGGCCTAGGAGGAGTAATTGACTGGGACGACGAGCGTGACGCTGAACGAGTGGAGTTTGGTGGTGATGCCAGCCTTGATGGAACATTACCGGGAGGAGCCACGATGCGTCGGTCTTTATCTCATTATTCACCCTGTGGAGATGATGGCTCTCATTTGGAGGAAGTCCAACGACATACGTGGATCGAAGAAAGGTGGTCTATGGTGTCGTCTGTCTAGGCCTCAGTGTTACTGATGGATGTGCTGTTGTGCGTCTGATAAAGTCAGAGCATAGAGGGAACTACACAATGATCGTCTCACGTGAACAACGTTTACCCAGAGGCCTTTCTTCTAGGTAGATTCTGTGCTAGAGTATCTACCTAATGCCCAATGTCTCTTAATCACCTTCAGGCATCTAGATGACTTCAATAGTGCATTAACCAGCCAATCCTGAATCACTGTCACGAGATTACTCTTCACTATCCAATAGTTAGTACTGTTGTGGACAATGAGGAGAGATTTATCGAGACCGTAGCTCTGCCAATCACTCTTGATCAACAATGCCTTTTTCATTCAGTAAATAGATGCTCAACTGTTTGCGGCCAGTCAATATGTAAGGTACGTAGCAAACAGGAGCCCCCACTAGAGACTTTGGTATCGGCCGCGGGTCACTCACTCAGTGGCCAGTAGCGCCTGAAACCTTAGGGGAGCCCGCACGCCAAAATCAACCTCCACAGTTGAGCCTCACTTCTCCTTCCACTTTCATACATCTAATCTCAGAGCTAATATCAACCACCGCGATTGAGCCTGATCGCGCATCTCAACCCACCACTCAGCATTGTCTTTATTCATATCACAGCCTTATAGAGACCCCTCATAAGTCCCCGGCTTATGCTGTTGCTTCTTTACAACTTCTCCTCGCCGCAGTGATCGCGCCATACTTAGCAGGGGTAAGTAAAGTGTTCTGTTTCTGTCGGCATCACCATCTCTCACATACTTTTATGCGCTTCTGATGCGCTCGGCTCTGTACATTTTTGTGGGATGTTTTCGTACTCACCTGAATACAAAGCGATTCAAGGAGCTTATGTGTCTGTGAAAACAATGACCAGCCATGTATGGTACTTGCTCATGTAATTCAGTTCGCTAACATGCAACTTTGCTTTGTACTCGATTGCCTGCTTTGTTTTCCCAGACTATGATACTTAACTCGACTTTCTTATATAGTCATATACAAGGTTTCTAACTTGCGCATAGGTCCATCTGCTGTTACGTAGTTACCCCAGCGATCCACAGGCATTGGCTCCCTCAGGCATATTCACAGCTCCTGGGGTCGTCAGACCTTCAGTGAGAATACCGGAGATTGTCTACCATGGAGACAAGTACTGCAGATGCTGTTGACCATCCAATGAAGGATGCAGATGTGCCTAATGGGTTCAATCGTAACAGCAATACCAGCATGGATGACGATGATACGGCGTCCGAGGATCCCTACGATGAGGAGGAGGACCCTCCGCCCCAAGATATAACCTTTGACCAGATGCGCCGCAGAGGCTTATTACCAACAGGGTGTTGTTATGATGACCGGATGAAGTTGCATATGAATGCCGACTTTTCACCAAATGCACACCACCCTGAAGATCCCCGTCGCATTCACGAGATTTTCAAAGCGTTCAAGAAAGTCGGCCTAGTCTACACAGGCCCAGAGGCAGAGTTGCCAAAAATTATGCGAGAATGCCCTACACGTTATATGTGGCGCATACCAGCTCGTGCTGCGACTCGAGAGGAGATCTGCCTCGCTCATCATCCTGATCACTTTAATTGGGTTGAGAACCTCGACAAGTTAAGTTCGGCCGAGCTTCGAGAACTAACCAGACGATATGATCAAGGGCGGGAATCTCTTTATGTCGGTAGTATGTCTTATCAGGCCGCCCTACTTTCAGCTGGAGGAGCCATTGAAACTTGCAAGAACGTCGTAACTGGTCAAGTCAAGAATGCGTTCGCCGTGATCAGGCCACCAGGCCACCACGCAGAGTTTGACGCGCCCATGGGATTCTGTTTTTTCAACAATGTCCCGGTAGCAGTTAAGGTATGCCAGCAGGACTATCCAGACATTTGCCGCAAAGTTCTTATTCTGGACTGGGATGTCCATCACGGCAACGGTGTCCAAAACATCTTCTATTCAGACCCCAATGTCTTGTATATCTCTCTCCATGTCTACCAAAACGGTCTTTTCTACCCCGGTAAACCTCCAAATGATATGACACCGGATGGTGGAATCAACAACTGCGGAACAGATGCTGGCCTAGGTAAAAACATCAATATCGGTTGGCATGACCAGGGTATGGGTGACGGGGAATACATGGCGGCGTTCCAGAAGATTATTATGCCCATTGCCAAAGAGTTCAACCCAGACCTTGTGGTTATCTCGGCAGGATTTGATGCTGCTGATGGCGATGAGCTTGGAGGTTGTTTCGTTTCTCCTGCTTGCTATGCTCACATGACACACATGCTGATGTCCTTGGCTGATGGAAAGGTTGCAGTGTGTCTAGAAGGAGGCTATAATCTTAAGGCTATCTCAGTGTCTGCAGTGGCCGTTGCGAAGACACTCATGGGAGAACCGCCACCAAAGATGGAGCTTCCTAAGATCAATAAGGAGGCCGCGCGCATTCTTGCCAAGGTACAAGCTCATCAGGCACCGTACTGGGAGTGCATGAGGTCAGGTGTTGTCGACGTTCCCACCGATATTCAGCCTGTCATCTCCAGCCGTCTGCATGATGTGATCAGAAACGCCCAGAGGCAAATTCTGCAAACAAAGCACAATATGATACCTCTGTACATCCAGCGCCAGCAATTGTACAAGTCGTACGAGAATCAGGTACTGGTGACACCGGGCCTTCACCAGGAAAAGAAGATTCTTATCATCATTCACGATCCGTACGTTTATTAATTGGAAGGGGAGGGGGTTCCGTCCGCGTTTGGCTACTGACGTCGTATTTCAGCCCCGAGCTACTTGCACAGCCAGATGTTATCGATAGATCTGTCGACCCGCACAATGCCTGGGTGGTGAGTAGACATACTAATCACAATATCCAATATAAATACTGATCAGAATAGGTTGATGGCGTAACAGACTACATTGATTGGGCCGTCGATCAAAAGTTTGGTGTTATGGACGTCAACATCCCAGCCTATATCACCCACGATGAGGTCCGTGGTCATATTTATTGTAGAAACGTATCCCTGACTGTTTATATAGGACCCCGCAACTTATATACCCGGCTCCAAAGAAAAGGCTCTCACGGAGCAGATCCAAACGTTGGTGTGTTACCTATGGGACAATTACTTGCAGCTTTATGATGCCGATCACATTTTCATCATGGGCGTTGGCAATGCGTATCTTGGAGTCAAAGTTCTTCTCATAAATCGAGGTAAGTTACACCGTCACCATAAAGCCATATCTCCAAAGTAATTTCTAACATGAAATAGATTGCAAGTCAAGAATCTCCGGGGTGGTAAACTTTGCCAATGGAACGCTCAGGCCAGTCAAGTCAGACATTGACACAGATCTATCATCGTGGTACAAGGAGAACTCACGAGTGTACATTGCTGGAGATCATGCATGCTGGGCTGATCCTGATCTGACCCGAAAAGTTAACAAGCGACGTTTCGGAACAGTTGTCCGCAGCCCAATGTTTGGTCTAAACAAGATGATGGCGCATCACGCAAAGGAGGCGCGGGAGTGGATTCTTGCCAGGGTCGAGGAGGGAACAGATGCTGATATGACTGAAGACGAAAAGGCATGAAGACGGTCAGAGAGGTCATGTTAAGGATGAGCTAGAAGAGGCTACTCCTTGTAAAAGGGGCACGCTCTTGCTCTAGCAGATCTAGGTGAGCAGCGCAACTGGAGATAGAGTCTGTTTTCCTTGCGTATATTATTATATACCTCTAGGTAGCGCTTTTGTATCGACCCTGCATTTATTACATGAGAAATGTTGGCATGACTGCAGCAGAAGTATGACATGTTTGTCATGGTCTCAAAGCAACATCAATGAGGAATATACAGTATGCGCTAAAATCAACACTGTACTTATCTACTATCAGATTAGTCACGGAAGTCGGGATGTGGAATCCCCGACCTCCCTGCTTCGCTCCTCGACTTTTGGAGGCACCTCTCAACTTGCGACCCGCACGCGTGCTTGCGCTTTCGTAAAGCACATCACTACCCATCGACAACAGCGCTTGCCGCGCATCGTATTTGCTTTGATTAAGGCAAGAATGGATCGCGACCGAGGTCGAAGGTAAGTTATAATGTCGTTTGCTTCTTTGTCTTGCATATTTCAGTTCTTTATCACCACCGTCATCGCCTCTTGTATCGTTTTGCGACATCATCTCGGCTTCTTCAGCATCTATCTTGGAGACCTTCGAAATTCGTTACACGATACCCTACCACCTTGAACAAGGCGATTTCCTCGATTCACGACTGGAAACCCTGTGGCCGATCCGAAATCGAAACGATATCGATCTTCTCAACATGGACCCTGACCCCGACCCCGACCCTGACACGATATTTGACTTGCCCTCTGTCAAAAATGTGCAAGGACACCAACGATACAGCGACTTCCAGGAGAAAGAATACTTCGGGCAGTCAGTCAGAGACAGAATTCACTAGCCTAAAATACCCACATCTTTGCATAGGCTTTCCCAAGTCCCTCTGTCACTTAGGATTAAGGTCCTAAGTTCTCTTAACCTTTCCTAGCGCGACCCATAAGACTTTGGGATATTTTCTGCTTTGTTTCCTTGCCTTTTATTTTATTTCCTATAGCATTTTCATGCCTCATCCTCGCCGTCTTGCCAATGTCAAAGCGCAAAATACTAACATAAACAGATTTGATGACGGGGAAGTCGTTAGATATGGCGCTGGAGAGTCATGGAGGCCCACTCCTCGAGACCGGTCACCTAGGCGGGTTAGAAGCCCGGTTAGAGAGCGAGCAAGGAGCCCACGACCTAGGAGTCCACGTCCTCGCAGCCCAATTCCTTCTGGATCCGATAGCTATGTGCCGGGGAGATATCCACCACGTCGTAGGTCAAGAAGTGGAGGAGATCGATACCGACGAGAGCGATCAAGGGAACGAGAGAGTCCACGCCGACGAGAGCGCAGTCGGTCTATGAGGCGGCCATCTCCTCGGCGTAGCTTGTCACGGAGAACGTCACCTCGTGGAGCGGACAGATACGAACGGCCCCGGTCTCCTGCCCCCGGCAGAGATTGGGAACGCGATCGCGAGAGGGTGAGAGACCGAGAATGGGACCGTGATCGAGTGCGTGATAGGGGACGTGACTTCGAGCGACGTGACGAAAGGTGAATTTCCTTGCCTTAGGTTGATAGCATGGGACTAACTGACAAAAGACGGCGATCTAGGTCTCCATTTGGTGTGATTCGCCGCGACAGAAGCCCTCCTGTGAGGTCCCCTGTCACAGGTCCTCGCGGCGGCTCATATAGGCCCCGTTCACGTTCCATGAGTCGACGTGGAAATGACCGATGGCAGTCGTATAGGCGTGTCAGTCCCCCTAGAGAGTCTGGAATTTCGTCAGCAATCACTTCTCAATCAGCTTCTGGAAGATCATCACCGCGACCCAGTTCCGTGAAAGCTCGGTCACCACTTCAGTCACGAGAAGAGTCTCCTCGTCATCACACTATGGCTGGTGCCCCTCCACCAAGGGAGGCACCAAGACCAGGACCCTACGACCCAAATACTTCTGCTCCATCTCGGTCACCGCCGCGAGGCCCTGCAGCATTGAGAGCACCTCCAACTGGTCCTGCAGCGAATAGAAATCCTGCAGCACCAGTATCTTCACCAGCTCCGCCTCCTGCCCGGACTCAAACACCTACAGCTCCTCCTCTACGCTCAGGTACCACAAGCCCAACCATTCCACCAGCCGGTCCGCGAGGTTACGTGCCTCCAGCCAGGGGTGGCTTCGCTTCGAGAGGAGGTAGAGGCGGCTGGAACCAACCACCAGCAAGACACATCTCTGGGCCTTCACCTACTCCTTCGACTCCCAATGGGCCTTCAGCTATTCCCACTGGCCCTCGTGCCACTCCGTCAAATGCGTCATCAGCCTCGGCGGCGACGCAACCTCGGCCATTCAATCCCCCGACTGGGCCATCGGCTCAACATGTTGGTGGCGCACGGCAAACTTTAGCGCAGTCCATGCTTGCAACTCTGCCTCCTATCATCCCCGGCGGCAAGTTAGATCCTTCCATGACACCCATTGCTCTTGGCGTAACTCGGGAGCTTGAGCCTCATTATCGTAAATTGAAGGACGAAGAAGAGAAGTTGCGTGATGATTTGCATGCGAAGCAAGAGCGGTTACGAAAGAGCCTGTATACTTGGAATCGGCTCGAGCGTGACTCGCGAGCGTGGGAAATTCGTAGTGACCTGAGTGAGAAGAGCATGAAGAACCTGGCTGGTGAAGGCATGGGTGGCGCTGCATTCTAACCTGTATCACGCTATTCGGGGGCTGGACGGCATTCAAGATTTTATGAACTTGGCGCTAGAGGTACAAAATCATGCTTTATGCTTGCATGGCAGTCAAGTATGCAGGGCTAGGGTACTGTAAGCTTTGCTTGTTTTTTTGCTGATGGTCATGAGAGATCTCAGGATCCTGAGCTTATTATATTGGCATTGGGGTGAGACGTGTTGCTTGTACAACAGTTCTATGAGAGACATAATAATTATGATGGAGCGATCGCGTGCGGAATCGCACCCTAAATACTTACTAGACATAGAAAACAATTTCGGTGCATTCTATCAGCCTTGTAAGATTGTGGTATGCACACAAGATACCATGATGGCAGTGATTGTTTGTCCCTTGGTCATGCCCAATGAAGGGACAATCGCAACACTAATGCATTGATAATTCAAACACGTACGAATGCCACGTATCGAACGATTGGAACTTCAAATAGTCCAGAGGCTGTGATTGCCAAATTTCTCATAATGTGGTATACTCCTCTATCGTTCATGAGGTACGAGTTGTACAGTAAGCCAGGCACCACCCCACACAGCGCCTATAGTACGAAGAAAGTTGTCGCCAAGTCCACGAGGGAGAAACAACAAGTTTGAATTTTGCCAACATTTCACGCGGTGATAGCGACGCAAAATCTGAGTCATGGGTTTGTTAAACTTTGATTGAATACATAATGATGCCAGTTCAAAGGATTGATTGCAATTCAGGCGTCTGAGCCAGGTACCAATCTCATGACTCGGTTCTCATAGGCAATGACGTGGAGGAGAAGAATACATGACCACATTTCAACAAAATCGCCAAGTCACAGGTATAAGACACTGGATATTTCCTACACATTCAAGGCGGATAGTTAATGTAGTTGAAGCCAGGTGCTGATCTTGGTTTGCATGGTTGGAATTGTTGGTGTAGAGAGGTGTGCCTGGCCGAGTCTTGACGGCCAACTTCCAAGGACGAAAGGTGACACTACTTGCGAATCAAGCATGGATTTGAAGGACATATATTTACTTACGTGTACGAAGTTTGAAATATGTGCGCACTGATAGACTTGATAATGTATGGCCAAAAGACATCGTTTTGGGAGGTTTCTCACTTGGCCGTCCGCATGCGTGCACAAGGTTACAACAGCATCGAGGCAGTTCATTCTACCATATCCCAATATTGTTATGATATAAACACCAACAACCAGCGTTTGTAACATTTTAGGTATGGACTCGTGCAATTTCTTTGATCTCAACTGATCCATCATACAGAAAGTCTACTGTTGGTTAACGCCAGATGAAGACTGCATCATCATCCTCTTCCTGGTCGCCGTCCCACTCGTCATCCGACTCGACACGATCATCATCCATAAAGTCTTCCATACCATACTGTAGTTCAGTGGGCTTTTGGTTATCAAATACAATAGACACGGTAGTGCAGCGTCCCTGAATCATGGACTGTACATGGTTCTTTTCACCCTCATCGTTTTCAGTCTGGCTGGCAGCACTGCCGGACTGGTCTTCTTCGTCTTCAGAAGCATAGTCGAATTCATTCTCATCTGTATCAGGCTCGGCATATGTTGGTCGGCCAAGCGAATTGCGGAGACCCTTTATGCTGTTCCTCGAGTCAGAATCTGAAACATGTGCGGCTAAACGGCTGCTTCGCCGAGATGGACCATCAGAAAGCCTTTTCGACTTCTGTTTCTTTTTCTCTGATACAAGTACAGGAACTTCCACCTCTTCCTCTTGTGTCTGACGAAGAGAATACCTTCTTTGTGGCGGTTCGTAGGGGCGGAGGAAGACTTTATCCAGCTTACGCCTCCATTCGTGCCGCATGTTAGCACGGGCCTTCCAGGGTATGTTGAGCATTGTTTTGACGGCAAGATGACGGAGATTTGGCAAAGAACCAGCACTATCTATAAGGGACTCGAGAAACATTTCGGCTGTTTCAACACTCCAATGCCTGATATGTTCAAAATCAACAACCCGTAGGCTTGACGGCCACTCTGGTTTTTGATGCGGCAATAATACCTGGTCGTATAAAGGGTCGGCGTCATTGTTGGATTCGGAGCGGGAGTCATGATGGCGGAAATACGAGAGGTTCATGTACAATTCCTCTAGATTAGGACAGGCAGCTCCCAATGTGGTTAGGAAAACCATGTCTAGAGATTGATTGTGTGACAAGTTCAGGCTGCGTAAACGTCGGCCATGAGTGTGCAGGAATGGCATAAATTCATCAGACTTGACCTCCCAACAATTGATCAAGGAGAGATGGGTGAGATCTTTCGGCAATATTGGAAGAAGTCGATCGTTCATGACGGTTGAAGACTCGAATATTAGATGTTGAAGCGATTTCAACTGCGAAATCGCCTCGGCAAGAGAATCAATGACAGCCCCATCTTCATTGTACAGTGCCAATTCTTGCTCCTCATTGCCGCCCTTTGGCCCCAGCTTATAGAGCGAAGGTACTTGGAGGTTGGTGAAGCTTAATTTGGTGAGATGCGCGAAAGAAGGCTCTTGATGTATACGGGCAACATCCTTCATTGTGGCCACAGGCCCTCCTAGCAGGCTTCCGCTCCATTCCCAGCTTCTCAAGATGGTATGTGACTCTTTGCCCTCGGCTGGATTTAAAGCGTCAAATATCTCTTTGGAGTACTGCCATCTCACTGTTTGATCCAGTTGCCTATAGGGTGGCTGATCAGTTTGCGTGAAGATAAAGACTTCTTTCAGCCGCGGAAGCAAATGCAGTATTCTGGGCAATAACGTCTGAGGTAACACATGAACATCTACGTAAAGAGTCTCAATTTTGGCACGATAGTTGAAACGAGTCTCAGAAGGCGGGCGATCCAGCAGAGACGCGAACCGTTTGGCTTTTCTTGCAGTGACCAGAGGCGGGGAGCGATAAATGGCTGTCAAGGCAGCTTCTGAGAACGCCTTGCACGTTGTAGCGGTGTTTATCAGCCAATTGACATCAAGATCATCGTGGCTTGCTGCGTAGTAGAAGATATCGGTCCAGGCGGCATAAGGTATCTGCGGGTCTGTCCAGTCTGGAATGACGCCTTGGGGTATTGGTTCAGGTTCGGCTTCAGCAGACAGCCGTCGCTTCTTCAAGGTCCCATTCTTCTGGGCTGGTTTTGGTCGCTTCTTTGTTTGTGTCCGCGGGGCTGACCTTCCGCCAATTTGTACGTGTGCATTCTTTGCCAGCTTAGCTTTGTTCGTTCGGCGAGTTCGTGCCTCGAATTGAGCCTCTGCATCCTGCTCGCTTTCAGCTAGGGATGCGTCGGAGTCCCCCTCTTCAGAAGAAGATTCGTTATAGCTTATGAATGCATTTTGCGACCGCCTTGGACGGGTTGTTTGTTTGGTAGCATGCGTGGGGATAGATTGCGACGGATTGCGACGGGAGGACGAAGGAACACTTTGTCGACCAGTCGCCCGGGTGCGAACCATGTTGTGGCGCCTGATGCCTAGTGTAAGGTTTGTATTAGTGAAGCCCTATCAAATTTGATGCGCATGCATTGGAAGGGGCAGTTTGATCAATACTGCGGGTGAACGTTGCGGATTGTCGCAAGTTGGGATGGATAGATTTCACCTTCAAAGGCCGAGTTTGGTGTCTTGAAGCTCCCCCCGCAGTGGATGTTGGGTCGGAACAATATCGAGGGTATCAAGGGAACTAAAGTAGAAGTGTTTACGCCAACGGAATTGTTGGTCTGAGTGCGCTTTGCGATGTGCTGGGTCGTGATGTGGAGGATGGTGCGAGCGGTATGGATGTAGTCGTCAGAGTGTTTGTTTGTTGGAGGGGCAAGGTCAAACGCACCTGGGTACTGAAGGACGCCTGGGGAAAGAAAGGGTGAGAAGTAAAGGTTGGAACTTTTTATGACTAAGCATATTAAAAGAACAATATTAGACCAATAAACCCCTTAGTCAATAAGCAGACTTGTCCTTCATAAAATTTATTTACTTCTATTATATCTATAGTTCTCGCTATCATTTCTGAAAAGTGAGCGGGAACTGAGCCAGAATTTGTTTCATTCTTTCCGGATGAGGGCAGCCTTGCGTCAGTGCACTTCAGTGTGGGACTCCAAAGCTGGAGTTGCTTTGCAATGGCCAATCACGAACGCTCAATGGGCTGAATGTTTGTGAAATTCCAGATTACGAGAGAGGGAAACCAGTGAAGAATAAGGAATATCAAAGTAGACCTTGAAAAAATAAATATGAATGCTTCTGGCATAGAATAATCATGGCTTAGGTTCTTTTGAATCAATATTACTCTTTTGCAAGCTTTTGTGCTGCTGAGAATTTACACCTCATACCTAAACCACCCAGACAGCTGGTTGTGCCTCTTACCCAGAGTCCTTACACTTGGAATAGGGTGCATGACACGAAAAACAAACATTTGATTTTTGCTCCATGAATACATCTCGTAAAGAGGTATCAAAAACCCGAACCAGGTAATGTTGAGCTGCATATTCCACACGATGTAGACGAGTCGCCAGCGACAACCCATGATGACCTCCCTCGTCTCATGATGGATCGTCAAAAGATCCGTGGAGGCATTGAACAATGAGGCTAAAGGGGCCTGGCACTTCGCCTACATGCATAAGGTAATCATGGGTTACCATGACTCTGTAGCATTGCTTGTAGAGAATGGCCACTCGTCAAAAAAAAAAAAAAAAACCCAGAGCTGAGGGACTGAGTAAGAGAACATGTTCTAAAAGAGGAACCATATTTCCAGCGACTTGGGAGATGTGTGCAACGAATTTTATGTATGGTGTTGTATGGGATTGGAAATCCATTTGCATCTGGAATTAACAAGAGGCTAAAGGGGGTTGGCTCACACTCACACTCACGCTCACGGCGCAACACAACACAATGAACACCCCGCCTGCATGCATAATAATTTCCAGCGGTTAGGTCTTTGTTTGGAGCAGAATCTCTAATTCGCTGCGCTGCCAATAGACAGTGGGTCCAGCCCAGGTGCTTCTCCCCGCCCCGCTAGGTTATTGCCTCTGAATGGTGGGTGTTCCGCGACTCTCCAGGCATGACGCTAGGCACTAAAGGTACCTAGGTTCTAGGCTCTCTCTAGTGGGAGTCGCGATAGAATCTCCAAGGGCAGGGCTGCTTCTTCACCTGTCACTGGCACGCGTCTCTTGCCGCGCTCTCTCATTCATTGTTACTTACCTCACTGTCAGCAAGCAACCTATCTAGGTCCCGTCGCTTCTCATGAGGACACTCTGCAGGCTTCATTCTCGCCTATTGCTGCTTCATTTTGATGCGACAGAGCACGCTGAAAGCCATTAACTCTACAGCGCGCCTTTGCCTCAGTCAGACAGAGTCGGTTCACTGAAGGAGCGACGGGCAGCGACAGTGGCCACTGAAACTACGGGCTCAGAATTGTCACCACACGCGACCGGGTTCTCGCATCTCCTCCTTTAACTCATTATTTACATCCCTCCACTCACCACGAGCGAGTACCTGGACTATCTCTCAAGGACACGCCAGCAACACTACTCACTCATCCTAGTCTTATTCTCATTCTTTCAAAGACCTGCTTTCTCTTCACCATCCTCTTCTATTCCCCCTTCTCACTTTTCTCTTCCCGGTCCGATTCTGCGGTTTGTGGCGTCACTGTTTCTCGCTCTTGCCTCTATCCGTTTCGTCTCTATTTCACTGGCCTTTCTAAACCACCGTCATTTTTCCTGCCCATCTCACCCCCCGTTCGCATGACGACAACAAACACCCATCAACCATGAGTGTCAAGGCCATCAACTACTAATAATATATAATTACGTCTTGTTTCTGGCTATCGCAACAATACACTGCTTGCTATATTTCAATCCACCCTGTCAGCCAACAAGCAAGCACAGTCGCAATCACATTCTCGGCCATCTTGAACAACCACCACTGTTTGTCGCATTACGCAGCTTTCCCAGCAGGACTGAGCACTGGGCTCTTCGGATCATATCCTACCGTCAAGGTATCGTATTTCTCCGCCATGACCCAGAAGAAGTCTTTTACAAGGACGGTTCCCTTTACCCAGCGCAACTGGGAAGCTGCTCATAACGTAAAAAATATGGGCGGCAGCCTCTCAACGCCCAAGAGCCAAGATGACAATGGCCCCCCACAAAAGCGTCAGAAGGTCTCGGCTTCCAAGTCCAATGGCGATACTTCACTGATCGATCCGGAAGATCGCACTGCTTTTCGTGTTGAGATACACAAGATTTTCCATAAGGACTCTAAGAAGGTCCGCCCTCTCAACGCTCCTCCTCCAGACGATATTCTCAATACCAAGGCTAAATGTCAAATCACCGTTTCTGATGTGAGTGGTGGCTTCACTCACATCCTATACCGTAGCAGCCAGAACTGCGACATAGTCACCCACACGAATCCGGCTGGCCCTCATCGGATTGCTTACATTAAGCCGCCTAAGCCATTCCTTATCCCCAAAGAGAGCATCTTGGTCAACCGGCAGGATGACCCATCTCATGACTATTCAACCGCATACAGATTGGACGTCGAAATGTTCTCAGTTAATGATGGCAGCTGGCCACCTTTGGAGGCCCATGAGCTTGGGCTTCCTGTAGGCCAGCAAGGGCCTGTTCCAGCAGTCGCCAAACAGAATTGGGTTCTGCATAGCGAGTTTCCCCAGGTTTTTGGGAGAATCAAGAAACCTATCAAGCTCACGGCTGGCTTCCACCCACAACGGCTTGAACGTTTGACGAATTACATCATGGATGTAGAATTGAAATGGGCCTTGGGTTCTCCACGAATCGATAAGACCGCAAAAAACTGCATTACGGCTTTCGATTCAGATGGCGAGATTTACACTAATGGTATTCTTGAACCTATTCCCGATGACCTACTCGACAGCGATAGCCCTCCCGAGCTTGAAGAAGATGATGGCATGGTTGTTACCAATGGCACCCACCTCACAAGCGATGTTCATGAAATCAACGGCACCAACGGCGTCAATGGCCTTCATGATGATGATGATGACGACGACGATATGGGCGGTGTGAATGGCATCAATGAGGTTTCGCATGATGTTGATGATGTGAACGGCATACCTGAGACCAACGGCGTGCTTGAGACCAACGGCGTGCTTGAGACCAACGGCGTGCTTGAGACCAACGGCGTGCTTGAGACCAACGGAGTGCTTGAGATGAATGGCGTGAATGGGCACGTCAGTGAGGAGGACTCGTCGCATGACATCTCTCATGAGATGGAGGAAGAACTAGAAGGCGAACACACTCCTAACCGAGCACTGCGAAAACGGAATAACAAGCAGTACAACTTGAAGGTACTGACTGCGCAAGCTCATGGAAAGGAGCACAAACCCCGGGATAAGGCCGGGCAACCTGAGCAGGGCGAAGGTCGCGTTACGTATTTGCTGTCAGCTAACACACCGGTTCATTTACAGTCCTGGCAGTGCTGTGCCTGTGGCAACGCTAATGAGTCATTGGAGATATTACGAGCTCACCTAATGACCTTTCACCCGAATTATGAGTATACACTGGAAAAGACGAGTCAAGGACCGCTATTCCGAGTTACTCATGTTCCGGGCTCTTGCTCTCCTTCGAAGGAATTACAGCTTGGAAAACCGATGAAACTGCTGGATCACGAGGCCTACGTCAACGGCGATGACTCCTGGGTAAATTTACGCCATGGTCCCGATCATGTGGAAGATGCCATGCAATTTCCACCTAAGCACAGCACTGAACGACAACTCTTCGAAAAGTCTGGAAATAAGCCTTCTCAGCCTGCGGCGGCGGTTCGGCCTGTGGTTTCACGGCCCAAAAAGAAGAAAGTCCTCATTCCAGAGTCATCGCAGCCTTTCTTTGATCCTGTCAGTAAAGCTCGGCTAAAACCAGGCGAGGAGTTACCGAGACCGGTAGTAGATAATGCATGGCTGCTACAGAAGCATCGCGAAGACATTGGCGAATTTTCCGATGTTTCGAAAGAAGAGAAGGAATATATTCGCAGATGGGACGCGTTTATTCTACAAGAGAATGTCACCTCTGCACAGTACTTCAGGCGTGCTTGGGTTAAATTTGTGAGAGAGAATGCGTCTTGGTTAGTGGGCGCTAACTATCGCATGGTCGAGTATGGCAAGCACCTGTGTGTTTTGATGGCCCGCGATGTTCTAGATAACACGAGCGTGGAGAAAGCGGGGAAGCTAATTGACGAAGCACGAGCAAAGTTGAAATTAGATGGAGATGCCCAAAAAGCTGGCACCCATGTAGCTGATGCTACGTTAAAGGAGTCACCTCGCGCTTCGCAAATTACGAAAGGCGCAAACGGGTGTACAGTATGTCAGCTCCCAGTTCTTGGGCCTTCTCTACTCATCTGTTCAAACAAGGTAATTAATGCTCGTGCTGTTTCTGAGAAAACAAATACTAACAATTGTGTAGAATTGCTCAAGTCGACTGTACCATGCAACTTGCATAGAAAAGTTGTCACTCATCCCGGTCACTCGACCGAAGTGGCTTTGCAATGAGTGCAGTAAAACGGAAACAACCTCATAGAGCGGGGTGTCTCTATCCTTGCAGAGGATCCCAAAGCCTGGGTCAGGAATCCCGAAAGGAGGCAAAAAAAGCAGCACTAAATCACAAAGCGCAAAAGCTTCCCATCCGATGACTACGCGTCAAGCGCTGAGAAAGAGACGTGCGAATGTGGCTGCAGGGGAATGTGATGAGCCTCCGGCTTCGAAGAGAGTCAAGTCACGAAAGGACAGGTCATCGTCCAAAAGGAAGAGGTGAAGAATCGCCGCAAGGTTTTGTGGCGGGGGATATAGTAAAAGTTGGAGATATTGCGAGTGGAAGGACGGCATTAAATTTATTTTCCATAGTTGTTTCGGCGCTTATTGGGATCGGACACTGATGAGAACGCATGCCCGGAGTCGGTTGATCAGGATTTGAGGTAGTCTAGAGGGTGATTACTTCTGGTGTGGACATTGCTGGGTTCGCTGCTCATCTCTGTCGAAGCGGCTCGCTCTGCAAACTTTGGTGGTCCGTAGCGTATTACTATACTACCTACATTTTGCTGTTTGTCGTGTGTGTAACAGATTTGAAAGTGAGGGCCAAGCGGTGAGTGAAAAGGTGAAGTAGCAGCCATGAGGATGATCGTCATAGGGATATGCAGGGCCAGTTGAAGGTGCAGCCTCGGTCGAGATAATGCCACGTTACTGCAGAAGGCGATGTGAATGTACAGAAAGTGAATTCGGTCCTAAGCAGCCAGTTGTATTTGAAAGATGGTAGTGTACTGCCATGTTCTGGCTGGTATAAGCATGAACGGCTGTAAACAGATCATCCTCACCACAACCACCCCAACATAGATGAAAATGCCCAATATGGGTCCCATTGAAACACCCTCAGTCTGTAGGACAAGTAGATGCTGAGGTTGTACCGTTCAGAGGATGCGTTGTTGATCGAAAATTCAAAATACTAAATTGGTAGGCTGTCTCAATACCAGCACTTCAGCTCACTTGGGAGGACTGTAGGCAGCCTATACTTGGTATGCATGCCGATTAGTGTTCTTTGACACTCATGAAGTCGGTTTGGAGCATATTGAGTTTCCAATGCGTTCTTGATGAGATTCCGTAGCTGTATAGAAGAGCCTGAGTGGCGAGTAGGTATCCTGCATGTGATTGCTATCACTTGATTCGCTTCTATGGCTCCTCTCGCGTAGCTATCTTGGCTTCTTGGCCCATATCAGTGCATATATCTGTGAGTTCTGGCCCTGGCTGCTCGGTTTCATGGCTTCGTCCTGTTGTCGTTGTGGTCTGCGGTGGCACCACGCAAGGGGAGGGCAGCAGACTAACAATTGAAGTTTGGGACAGTCTCTCTTCATGGAGTCGACCTGAGGCGAGTCACTTCCACCCGTCTTACTTGGAGTACCACTCGGTGAATGTTTCTCACATATGTCAGTGCGATTGGTTTAGTGCGTCAGTCGTTAGCATGGATGACTTCAAGTGTCAACAGACTAGAAATATGTTGACGTAGGTTGAGGAGAAAACAAAGCTATTGCTTATCCTTCATTATGGTGAAGTAGAAGTTTCCTTTACGCATGAGTCATTTTGATAAAAGCAGACTCAACGCTGAGTAGAACATAGTCCTCCAAGAACATTAGCTCCTTCAATTTATATTAGGATACTAATTGAGAGGCTATTAATGGATTTCGATGAAGTGAAAGGACCGCCCTGGATATGATGCCATGTCTTCGAAGTGGTGGGGCAAAGCTCAAATCTGGGGCAGATGCTGAATCTGAGTGTAGAAACATAATCATACAACGTCGATGATAATAAGAAGAGGGCAACAGTACGAAGTTGAATACCAACTAAATATGTGAGTCTGGTACTGAGTATACTGTATTGACACAACGCAAACCAGCATCGTACGAGCAATCTAAAGCATTAGCGGTTGAGTTTTAGAGTGGAGACTTGACAGGAAGAATATGGTCCCCCAAAAATGGCAAAAACGCCGATTTCCAATGCTCTCAAGCCCAATGGGAAGTCTTCTTCTTATAGCCGAGGTGTATGTAAATATTGCGAGGTGCTTGAGGAGGTGCTTGAGCCTTGAGGAGATGTTTGGTGTGGTTACATATCGCTTGAAAGTAGCTGGACCATCATTTTCGAAATTCTATATCTCGAAGTACGGGTAAGTTAGTATTTGTTGGTTTGTGTATTTTGTATTTTGAGATGCAAATCTTTGTCGATGCCCTATTTGCTCTGGAGGAATTTGACGAACCAGCCTCTTCGGGGTCACTCAAATCGGGAATAGGTTATTGTTAATATGCAAAAAGGTCGAAACACCATGAACACATGAACAGAATGAACAGAAAACTTATAATGCCAGATAATGCAGTGCGTGCATAATTTACGAAATGTTGAAAGTGTTCCAACCTGGCATCATCGAAGATGGAATGATGAGCCCATCATGAGTTGGTGAGCATTGTTGTTGGAGAGTTTCAACACGAAGAAAATGTCATAAATGTCAATTAAACCGCGTCGACACGATACAGAAATGGCGTAAACAATATGCTTAGCACAGGAAACTAGGTGGGTGGTTTCATCATGGCGACCTCGCTGCCGCCAGCTTACGGGTTAGTTATTAGTTCGTCAGGATGAGCATGTATACATGGAGGGCATGAAGAAGTAGGAACACTCTGGTTCCATGGGCAAACATCGAATACCTGAGTGATATGAGCGGGGAAATACCACCGTTGGGGCGACTAGTTGTTCATAAACTAATGGTTGCCTACTCTCCAGCTACTACGTCAGGGCATCATGAGAACCTACAACTTGACTTTGCTAAGGTCGATACATTGAGCCATCGTATGATTGTGATGGTACTGAGATTACATATGTGAGAGAGGAGCTCTATAGGAAATAAAGTGACTCTTTTATGATAGAAGAATTACCGCAATGCAGACAGAATATGTCACGCGTGAATTCGTTGCCACAGTGCGTGGTAATAGTTTGCGTGATGAGCATCAGCCAATCGCCGCGTCTCTTCATGACAACCAATTCGCTATATCCACAACGTAAGTTATCTTACGAAATCTGGTTGATACCATCATTCAATACGAGGTTACACTCAGTATTGAAATGAGTTTCCACTTGCTAGCACAAGTGAAGACATCACGACAAGCCAGCAGCCTCCTCGCCAATCTTCAACAACACGCGTCGTGGATGGATACATACCCAGCAGACCAAAGTTACTCTGCGCAACTTTTCTCTTATTTGCTTTTATCCTTAGGTCATTTATGATTCCTGATTCATCACTCCGTGAACGCCTCGAGCTCGCAGTATTATACCATTTGGCCCCTCCCGTCATGCCTTAGCTTGGGCCCGGGTATGGATGTCATCCCTCATCGTAATCCCATATCGTCGCGAAAACCTCCTTCAAGGGCTTGGGGCAGCTCATTCATGCTCGTTTTGTTGTTCAAACATCACGGGTTGCATATATACTGCCTGCCTGAAATAATCTGAGCCGTCCTCGTGTGCATGTGGAGCGATCCCTGTATCATGATGTTCTCTCTATCGATGCAACACAGCAACAGTACCAGATTGGACCTAGGCTTCAAAACCACACGTTAATACAGTGGCTAGTGGGCTCAATAGGGAGATATTGGAACGGAAAGTGACCAAGGATACCTGCTCTCCAGATAGTCATGAATCCTCGATGTCCGAGTCGTATTCACTAACTTCTGCCACACATATAATTTGAATACAAACTTCTCCTAACACATACGACCAAAGGTAGTGGACAATACGGGATCCCGTCCGCTCTCCCATAGTCAAGCCACTAACCGGCGGATTAGTAGTTGGGTCGGTGACGACCAGCGAATCCCCGCTGTTGTATGGTTTTTTGTCAGCTCATTGACATGAGGGAGTAGATCCTTTTGCTTGGTCTGACTGCTGCATATATATATACATATACGTGTGTGTGGATGGCTCGTTCTTTCGGCGGGTGACTTGGGCCTCAGTTACCGGCCGCGCTAGTTTCTTCTGACGAATACAGAGCTGGTATTGCGCTTGCCGATAACCGACGGTCAGCTTTGTAATAGCATGGGGGCTAACAGTTCCTTTTTATGTTCTTTACTAACGGCGTCGGCTTGCAATCCCAACTCTGGATAAACCCTCCCTACTCGGATTACATGTTGGACAGCTACACACCATTTGCGATGAGGTAACAGGCGATGAGACGGTGATGCATGGCCACTCAATCAGCGCATCCAAACTGCTTCCGTACAGAAATTGCTAGCTTAGGGGCACCGCAGCTACAAGATGGTGACCAGAGTTAACTACCTTGAGCACGTATGGAAGACATTTCAAAGTAATCACATACAGCCCCAGCCCAGACCATAGCATCATCCGTGCCTTAGAATCATATATCTTATAGTATTGTTCATCGTTAGTCAAGGTCTGTTGAAAAATGGTACCGGGGCATTGACACTTGCTCTCCCAATAATCACAACCTTGCCTTAGGCCATGCCGCACCAACACCAGTGGCGGTAGGCTGAGCTATTCACAATTACACGAATAAGTAAACTGAAGAGTCGCTAGGGTATCTGAAACTCCAAGGGGCAAACCCTGAGACGTATACAATTTGCACATCATGAGTTTTGCATAATATTGAATTGTCTCTCGCCACTGGCTCAACCGAGCTACCGATAGCAATGAAGTACACTATAAGGCGACAAGAGAATCAAGACAACAAGCTGACCCTCCAGTACACGTACGCCGAGCTTGGCATGGCTACTTCATCATCAAAGGCCGAAAACAGAGGGCTTCTGAAGAGACAGACTTGAGTTAGTCCTAATCATTCAAAGGATTATCATCAAAAAGATTGCCCAACAGAAGCAATTCTTTAATATCAGACGAAAAAGCACACGGCAAACAAGATATCTCAGTATTTAGTTAGACCGACACTCTGGGAGGCGAATCCCCCAATTGTGTCAACTCTATCGGTAGCAAAGCCATTAACTCAAAGCTCAATAGATTCCTAAACAAGAAAAACCTAACAAGGCTAATCATTTGATATTCACTCTACATCCATGCCCTTTGTGCACTTTTCAGGCCTCAAGAAGCATAACATCAATCCTAGCCATCAAGCTGCTCTGTTATAAACAAGATATTAAAACGCCTTTCACCGACCCCCTGTTCTCATCGATGGTACAGTCTTAACAATTCTCGTCTGCCAGCTAATTAGTATCTGCCCTTGCCTTCCCTCCGCTTCTCCCTGAGCTCCGACTCGGTCTTCTGTCTCTTTCTGCTCTCCTGGGCAATCATCTCGCTCAGGTCATCGTCATACGCCCACTTGGCTCCAATGCCTTCTTCCTTCCTACCCTCCTCGAACTTGCGCCGCAGGTCGTCTTTGCTGATACCGTCGTTATTGTGTAACGAGTCAACATCAAGAGCAACGTCTATATCGCCAGGCTTCTTGCGTTTACGTGTATCATCTTCAGCGCCGAGGACGGGCACGCCAGCTCGCTGAGCTGCTTGTGCTTGCTTGAGGTCGTATACCCTGTCACTGCCGAAGAAGCCTTCGGCACGGACTTGGCGCTCTGGTAGGATGGTGTAGGCAGACCGAGGAGCACTAGACTCTTCTGTATCATAGCCACGGCGCTCCTTTCGCAAATCCATCTCACCAGCAATAGATGTCTCAACACCTTGCCCGTAGTCGGGTTGTACTGTGCTAGCATAGCCACCAGGGGTCTCAAGGCCACTAGGTAACTCCGTTCCACCAGGAGCATCATCATCTTCCTCCTCTTCCTCCTCATCGGACTCTTCCTCCTCCTCCTCTGACTCCTCTTCTCGTGGTTGCAGCTCACCCCACAGGTTCCTCTCAACTGGTTCACCAGCCCCTGCGTACATCTGTGCCCCTCCTTGTCCACCCTGAGCCGCAAGACCAAAGACATCACCGCCAAACAAAGGCCTGTTGAACTCATCGACCGGGGGCTTACCCCAGCCGCCGGGATGGAAACCCCATGAGCCTCCAGCAGGTGGTGGGGCATTCAGACCAGGAATCTTCAGGGTGGGATAGGATGGAGGAGGTCCAAACCGTTGTTGGTTGATCAGCCACGGTGGTGGTGCGCCAGGTGGCATTCCCAGGGCTTCCTTAGTACCCTCGGTGAGATCGCCCGGTCGGAAATGTTGGTAATCGACCTCAGACTCCTTGCCCTCGTAATAAACCTCACCAAATCGAGTCAACTCGGGCTTGGTCTGGAAACGGAAGAATGCATCGTAAAGTTTTTGGTAATCGATATCGAGCTTACCCATCTTGGGAGCAACACGTTCTCGCTGTTTCTGCTTCAACGACTGTTCTGCCTGTTTATCGAGGACGGCGTCGCGCATTTCAGTAATGCCAGTTTCTGCGATAAACTGAGGGAGTCGGAACGGTGGCTTCTCGATACCGCGCTTTGAAGACAGGTACTCTCGCTTCAAGGACCAATGGGTTGGTACTGGAACAACATTTCGCTGAGCCTTGATCTGAACCAGAAGTCGAGGATCCGATGAGGATACGTCCTGCCATTCTACCACCTCCGGAATCTTGACAAGAGCCTTCAGTTCTGCAATGGAGATCGTGTTGAGTTGCTTCTTCTTCTTTTTTGATAACTTGGGCTGTCCGTTGTTCTCGTCGTCTTCGTCAGGAATCTCGTCGTCATCGGCGTAGAACACTGTCCCTTGGTTCCCAGCATTGGCTTCTTTAGCGATTTCATCCTCTTCCATCGACGCGCCGAACTTGCTGAAGATGTCTTTGTACATAGCAAATGCAGGGTCCTCTTCGTCTAGGGTGTCAACCTCGATCGCATCGCCATCTGCGGGGGCGGCATCTTCGGTTGTAGGCCCCTTTTTCGCTTCGAGGTCTTTCGTTGTGGGCTCGGCGGCATCGTTGTATTCAGGCTTGGCCTCAGTTGCTTCCTCGGTCTTGGTAGAGGCAGCCTGCAGCGCGTTAGTCAGTGACGTCGCAACGAGGAGAACAGAGTGTACCTCTGTTTGAGCCTTCTTCTGCTCCTTCTTCTTGGCCCTTCGCATCTGGTTCTTGGTCATCTTAGGGGCCGCCATGGCGAATCAGAAGCTGGCGACGGTGGCGTCGCGACCAAGGATTGTCTTTTGCTTGTGATTGGATTTAGGACCTGGGTCGTGAGCTGGAAGATGGCGTAGGACGTGACGATCGCAAATATGAACTGTTTAGGGTCGTGGCTCATGCCCTGAATCTACAAAGGGATACACACAAGAATTGAAGGCAAAGTGAGGTTGAAACAAAAGCACAGTTGGATGCGCTAAGAGATTGGTTTGGCTGATGCAAGTGGAGTCGTCTTTTGCGCGACGGCTTCAAAAGTCTGTCAGTGAACCTAAGGTTCCGCCTAACTTGGCTCGCGTAAAATCGATCGCGGCTCAGGGCGGCTAAAGGTGCGTTATCAGCTTATCAGTGGCGGCTGTCGGACTAACCGCGGATAGAGTCTTGTAAGCCACGTAATGTTAGTTACAGACTTATTACAGAAGGTCCCAAGAGAAGGTCCCCTGTAACCACTGCGTGCAATCTATCTGTCGTCCTATTGGAGCCGCCCCCTTGGTTTAATTATAGGCTGTACCTTGCTTATCCCACTTGCACCATTCCCACTTTGACATGAACACCATCCCAAGGAAGCTACAGTACTTCATTGTGACTTGGCACTCTTTTTTTCTCTTCGGCTTCATCAGCTTTTGCTTGATGTTGCATAAGCTAGAGTCAGAAGAGTCGCATTCTATTTGGCTTCTGCGTTCATTCTTCTCCGCTTTCGCTGGTCGCTTCCCCAAGCTTGGCTTCGTCATTCTACTTGCAACTCGCGTCTTGGCCTACACTCTCAGGTACTCGGGAGATAGCACATTACGAGTCGACCCTTCGATAAGCGATCAGAATACGTTTCCGTCAATGACTGCAACAAGTTTGTCGAATATAACCTCGTTACTCGTCGCTCGCTCTTGATTCGACCCGAATCGATTTGAGTTGAACACGCAACCTTATTATCTGGCCTTTGCGCCGCTGAACGTCGCAATTTAGTCCCCCTCTCCCTTCATCTCACTCATCTGTGATGGAAAAGTTCCCCGACTTCATCGACACGCCTATGGGCGAGTCACCCTCAGAGAGCCCTTCGAACCCTCCTGGCTGGGCAAACGGCGCACCTCCTCGTCCCTCAGATCGATGGCTACCCGTCTCAAGATCGGATAATGGCTGGTCAACGGCCTCTCGAGGGCACAACCGACAAAAGAGCCTCACTGATGCCATTCGTACAATAAGAGGTCGCAATGGCAGTGTTAGCCAGAACGCGCACGAGATTGCCGATGCCCTACGTGCCCCCGTCTCCCCAAAGCTCATTGTACGCCCTCTTTGCCGAGTCCCAACCCAAGTGTAGAGTTACCAGTCCAAGTGCTGACCAGATGTTGCGCTACACAGATTTTGTGCCTGTTGTGGTACACTTCGTCTGCCCTTACAAACACCTCTTCCAAGTCCATCTTGATAGCTTTTGACAAGCCCGCTACCTTGACGCTGGTCCAATTCGCTTTCGTCTCCTCATTATGTGTTTTCATGGCATGGCTTGCGACTATCTTCCCGATCTTGCGAGCTAAGATCACAGCTCTCAAGCACCCGATTCGAAAGCCAACACGCGACGTTATCAGAACGACTCTCCCTTTGGCTGCATTCCAGATCGGAGGCCACCTTCTTAGTTCGACAGCTACCTCAAAGATCCCTGTGTCACTTGTCCATACCATCAAGGGTCTTTCACCCCTCTTTACCGTTCTCGCTTACAGAATCGTGTACGACATTCGATACCCCAAGACGACATACATGTCTCTGATTCCTCTGACACTCGGTGTCATGCTGGCCTGCTCGGGCAAGACGACTTATGGTGGAGAGCTCATTGGTGTTATCCAGGCTCTTTTGGCTACCGTCATCTTTGTCACACAAAACATCTTCTCCAAGAAGCTCTTTAACGAGGCTGCTAAAGCTGAAGCTGAGTCGCCGCATTCACTACCTAAGAAGTTGGATAAGCTCAACCTGCTCTGCTACTCGTCTGGTATGGCTTTTGTTCTTACATTACCCATTTGGCTCTGGTCTGAAGGATTCACTCTTCTCGTGAACTTCTACCGTGAGGGCTCAATCGATTTGAATGAACAACCCAACTCAATGGACCATGGAAGACTCACACTTGAGTTTATCTTCAATGGTGTCTTCCATTTCGGGCAAAACATTCTCGCCTTTATCCTCCTGTCTATGGTATCACCTGTTACGTACTCAGTAGCCAGTCTCATCAAGCGTGTATTTGTTATTGTCTTGGCTCTAGTATGGTTCAGGAGTCCCACGACACCTCTCCAGGGTGTGGGCATTGCTCTCACCTTTTTGGGTCTGTACTTGTATGACCGAACAAAGTCTGGCAATAAGGCCGATCAAAAGGCTCAATCGATGCAAAGTAAGCGAACTTCAATTCTTCCCATCACAAGCAACGGACTGCGCCCAACCCCTATCATGGAGTCTCCTCAAAGTACTGAGCTCAACGCCCGTACGTACCCTTACCACGAAGGCTACTTTGGTCGACCGTCTGCGGCATCAGATCCAAAGAAGACAGACGATGGCATTCCTCGCAATCGTACCCCAGGCACTGCTAACGGGGGCTGGCTCCCTCCAGGAACCAAGCAGGAAGATACGTGGCAACCTGGTGATCGGGTTGCTGGCGTTGCATGATATTTCTCATGAGTACATGTTAGATAGTGCATTTTCTGGATAAACGGGCTTGGTGTTTCGAATTCAAACAAACAAAAAGATGTGGGAGCTAGAGTGTCTCTTGTAAAGGTGTCTATTATTTTATGTCCCAATATCTAGATGAAGGGCTTTGGGTACCTGTATGACATATCATGGGTTGGCGTTCTTGTTTTTGTGAGATGAGACAAAACGACGCTTGTGAAGGCGCTGAACACAATGTATCATTACGTAGACATGGAATCATAACGCTGGACTATTTTGGATAGATGAGCTTGCGATCAGAGCTTGAGAAACGTATTCACAATATGCTGTAAACTTGCTTGAGATGTGCTTTAATTCAAGATGCCCTGCTGGATTCGTCTATTATGCTTCAGGTATTAATCTATCAACCACTCTTCAACCTCGACCCCTATACTTCTCCCTATTCCTCGTATCACCTCCCACGCAACATTAATCCTCCACTTGCCTCCTCGGTCCATTACGTCTCCTGCGCCTCCCACTCGGGTTAAAAGCCGTAGACTAGTAAGCGTCGATATAGCCATAGCTACATCTGCATCGAGGCCAGCAGCGCCTACAGAAGTCCCACCTGCCCACTCATTTCGAACTGCGGCAAAAATAGCCATCATTCTCTCGAGGACAAAGGCGTGCGCGCCAAGGAGTTTGCGAGCAATTTTGCGATGTTTCGTTCGTGTGGTACCTCGAACAACAATACCTCCTCGGCGACGCTTGCGACCGTGATGATATGTCGAGAAGAGAGTGAGATCATGGCGAGTTGCATTATGAGAGGCGAGATAAGCTGATAGGAGCAGGAGACGAGCTGTTGTGGGGAGAAGATTTGTGAGATCCGTAGCTGAGACTGTGGGCTTTGCCGCAGCGTTTTCGATGGGCTTGTTCTTTGGTCGGACAGATACAATGCTTGGGTTGAGCAGAGACTCGTCCTGGAAATGCACTCTGCCTACAATGAGCAGCTTCGAGAACTCCTTTGGTAAATGCGTTCCTGCTAGAATCGGTGCTGTAAAGCGTGGCCACAGCGCATGGCAACTGTGCTTGAAAGATGGGAGTGTACGAGACGCTGATTTTGCGAGGGAGTCATAGACGGCGGCGCAGAATCGAGTCCAGAGATCGGTGGTTTCTTGCGGCGTGCATGTAGCAAGCGTCTTGGGCGGCGTGAGTGAAAGAATGCGGACGAATTCCTTCTTTTCGTAGGGAGGGAAGAGAAGATGTGCTGAAGACGGTGTTCGTAGGAAGCCGGCAGGCGGAGATGTGACGATGAAGACGCAAGTGAGGCACGGGATCTGTCCATGTTGTTAGTCTTGCTTATGTTGGGCAATATTGGCGTTGAAAACTCACAATTTCTGATAGTCTAGCCAGAGCTGGCAATAACGTTGCCGGCGCATCCCTCTGTCGATCAATGGCATCCAGTACCAAGATAAAGCGCCATCTCACATCCCTCTTCGGATACTGGATCATTTTTACCATCTGAACCGTCAACTGCGCCAACGTCTCGCATCGTCGGGGCACATCCTCCCATTGCAGCGCCTCAGCAACTTGACCAACTATACGTTCGAACAGATGTCGTCCTGTGATGCATTGCACGGAGTTGACAATTGCAGCTTGAAGACCGCCTGAGGATTCGTCGTTATTGACATTGGTGACGAGGTCGGAAACGAGTTGCGAGGTGATGGCGGATTTGCCCGTTGCCGTTGCGCCATGGATAACAAGGTTTCGGCAAGGGGCTGCATTGGGCTATTCATAGAGTCAGTATTGAAGTCTGTTGAGGTAGAGAGAGCCAAGGTTGATAAACATACATGTAGTAGCGTTGCTAGCGAGCGGATCTGATGGTCCCGGCAAGGAAAAGACTCGAACAAAGGGGTTAATATGACCTCATCTGGAAGACTAAATAGTGACGTCGCCGTAGTTCCTTGCATTTGAGCAATTTCGCCGTCGCTGGCCGCAATTACTAGTTGAAGTTCATAAATTGTTCGACCTACGATTTACTTAACGTATCAGGAAGACGCGTTTGGCGCGTTGCACGGTCCAAGATACGGCACTCGGGAAATAATCGGCCGGCCATCGACTTACATACATTCACAGGCACATCAATCATAATCATCAGTATCTTGGTCGGTAAAAGAGACAATTTAGCGTTACCAAACATATTTGTAATTTTGCAACAAGATCTGATTCGATGGGTATATGCATTTCATTTCATATAGGCTCTATTCGTTCCAGGCGCCCACATTCAAAAACCCGCCTACACTATCCGCAAACATTGTATAAATTGTATAAACCAAACGCCGTTGCCATGCATCGCAATCAAAATAAGACAGGTTCGTTCACTTCCATGAGTGTTGGCTTCATGTTAAACACCTTATCCCACCAATGATTCCATGTCCTCAACTCCTCGTACAGGACATTCACCAAATCTTCTGCATTCCATACTGGTACCGGTGTTCCTTGGTTGGACTGCGTCTGCGTAAACCCCGGGCCTCTACCAGGGGCTTGAATGGTGATCCTTGTTCCAGAATTGACCCAATTTTTTCGCACGTCGTTAATAAGATTATCTGTGAAGCTTTTGACGCCATCCCCAATCTGAGGGGGTGATATACCCTGCTTGCTAAAGCCAGATAGGAGAATGTCTGCTCTGATAGAATAGTCTTCAAGGTCGACCATGTCTGAGATATAAGTTTCGGCCCTCGAAAGCCCGGTCTTTATATGTTTGAGGGTTTGCACGATATCTGTCCAAGGACCGCTAGATATTCCGGAAAGCCATAAACCATGAACACCGGGCCATAGGCAGTTTAACAATGACAACAGTTGTGTGATGAGATGGGTCTGTTCGGCCTGAAAGTGTCCCTCTTTTTCACAGAGTTGATCAAAGAAGCTGTCAATGGCGCGTAGAAGAATAAGCACATGCGATAGTTGGCTTTCTGCCAACTCGCCGGGAATTACATCACGAGCCAGAAAAACTCGCAGTGCTTCCGCGTAGACTTGGACCATGGGGAATATCAAACTTTCGACGGTGGCAGCCTTTACAACTGCGGGCAGCATCTTGCTCAGAATGAACGATAGAATGCCAGAGTTCTCCATTCCCCGGCACAAAAGCTCAACCTCATCATGAAGCTTGTTGTCCTTAAGTGCTATTTTGAAGTTGTTGGAGAGGAAGAAAAAGACCTGATGAATGACCTTGGTATCGCCTTCACTCAATCGAAGTCCATAAGACACCATGCCGGCCACTTGAAGTTGAGGATCCTGGATAGACGGCGAATACTCCCTGCTGATCTGGTAGAAATATTTGTCGACTGTGCAGATATCAGAGCCGTGGGCTCTAATAAGCGCGATAATATCCTGGACAAAGGCAACATAGCTTGAATGTTCAGAGGCATCGTGAGACATAGTCTGCAGATCCCCTATGATCTGATCCATCACCAACTTTAGTGTCTTGGAATGTTCTGGCATGATGACCTTTCTGAGTGCTGGTCCAGCATCTCGTAGGGATTTGCGCATCCATGATATGGTAAATTCGAAGAGGTCTCGATTTGTGTTGTAGTCAGGGTTAGTGGCAAGCCCAGTAACGGCGTCCGGAACGAATTCTTTCTGTTTTCGCAGCAACTGTTCTGCAAACTGATTTTCGTATGCTAGATATGGTCTTGGCTTGACAATGGACAACGCCCATACCTCTGAAAGAGGAAAGCCTGCCTCGTTGAATTCATCAAAGTTTTGCTTGAGGAGCGTTGTCAGGAATAAGACAAGATGTCGTCGTTGATCGAGGTTGAGCTTTGCAGGGACATCCTCGAACAGGCTATATTTACCCGGTTTGAACATATCGGCAAGTCGCAATAGTCCACCAGTAATGAACCTTACTGCAAGTTGAGCCGTTAGGATGATGACCTGTTCGGTGCACTGTGATCTCTGCACAGCCTCAGAAGACGATTCAGCTGTTTCCCCCTGTGAAGAGAGAATGCATCTCGCCATCGAGAAGTAGACCTTAGAGAGGTCGTGATCAACTACCAAGATGGCATCATCCGCTTGTGCCGAGTTCAGGATTTGGCTCTCGCTCTGTTGACTGTCTTCATCGTCCTTGAACTCATCAACGCGGGAGAAGAAAACCTCCAAGGTGGATAAGGAAGACCGAAGAATAGACCAGTCAAGTTCCAGAGGACATGAACTTGACCGCCGGAAAACTTGTTGTAGTTGCGGTGTATTCAAGGCAAATGTGGCAGCCTCCAGATTGGGCGCATGTCTCATGACATCTAACGATGCTGTCACTGACACATATAACACGTCCATTACAGCCTTCCTGTTCATTGCTACCACGGCGTTGATCAAGTCCGGGTCGATTGTGTTGCTTGCATCTTTAGACATGGCCAAGACTTGTTGTTGCATATCAGACTGCACGGAATCGAACTGCTGCATCATGGATTGGAAGAAGTTGTTCCGCCACACTGTGAACGGTCTGAACCCTGTCGTAGCTTCTCCAGACGCGATAATAAACCTGGCCAATTGATTCCACGATCTAATATTGATTAAGCATGCCTCTTTATGTGAACTCGCGGGAGCGACGAGTCGCTCAATCAAGTGGACGCCTGGGCGAAGTTCTGCAGGCGAAGCCCAGAAAAGGGTGCAAAGCAGATCATGATGGTTTCTTAACGCAGCCAAATCGCGTTCCTGGATCATCTGTTCCTTCAGCAGCTGTCGGTTGTGGTTCGGCATTGTCCTTGCGATCAGGTTTCGAATGTCTTTCAAGGAGCCAACGGCACTCAACTTCTTAATACTCAACGCAACGAGCTTGAGGAAGATGTGGAAGCACTTGTCGGCTTTATCAACAGACAGTGAGGGATTACCTGCGAGCTCGTCCAGAAACCTAGGGGACGCGTACACCTCTTCATTACGCAGGTGAGCGAGATCCTGTGAGCCAAAGAAGTCAAAAATGACACCGATCACAGCTACACATTTCCGCCAACCCCATTGCTGTACAAGATAGTGACAGCGGCCAACCAGTGCTCGACAGTAGTTGTTGAAGCTTGGTGACTGTCGTGGGTTGTTCTTGTAGACCTGGAAAACCTTCTTGAGCAGTTTCTGGGGTAACGCCCAGCCGTCAATAACAGCATCATGCCTCCTACCTGCAACAACAATCCCTTCGTCGTTGAATTCGGTAAGTGGAAGAAGGAGAAACATCGTCTTCCACAAACGTTCATGTTCATTCGCATCGAGGCTTTCTGTAGTCTCAGGGGTGGCTATGACAGAGTACAGAATGTCCCAGAAGGACGCCCGAAGAATACGGGCATGTTCGAGAACCTTCATGTTGATGAGCCATGAGTGAATGGCGGGCATATCATCTCTCAATCCCCGCTCTCGTAACCGCGAATTTTTAAGGTCACTGCAGGTTTTTGTGATGTCGTCAGTTCCAGCCATGGTAAGCAAAGTGATGGCAGTTCTGGCCAAGCTCTTGACCAAATCCTCCATTTGAAATTGATCATTCGTCAAATAGGCTTCGCCTTGGCAAAGTCTCAGAACAAAGAGTGCCGTAACAAGTAAATAATCGTAGACACTTGCGATGAATAAATACTGCGGTTGTGTGGTGCTGTCGTGCCGTCCTAGCAGCGCTTGTATGCGGTTATTGAATCCTTGGAACACCTCAAATGACCTACAGACAAAAGATTTTGCTTGCGTTTGATCTTTGAGGCTCAAAGAATTTACCACAAATTTCATGATAAATACGGCTCCATCCTTCGCAAATTTGGGGTCTTGCAAATCTTTATCTGCCGAGACGCGTTCGAGCTGGTCTGCAATAGAATCAAGAAGCATACCCAGCTCAGAGGATACTTGTGAGTCCCAAGGGCCCCATCTAAGGATTTGCTCCCCAAAATTAAAAGATAGTCGCGGTCGGGCTTCCAGCAGATGTTGGCAACTGGTAGCACTTGATGCGGATTCAAACACACCACTGCCAATGAGAGTTGACTCGTGGAAGTAAACACGAGAATCCAAAGGAAAGGTCTCGAAATGATGGGTGTACTGTGTACCATACGGTCCAAGACCTTGGAGTTTCTCCGCGTTCGCCTCAACAGACTGGACTGGCTCTGTGCTCTGGGCTATCTCGGTAGGGATAGGGTCATTTGCACGACTGAACTGTGGTGCCTCAACGTCAATGCGTTGGGGTTTAGTTTTCTTCCGAAATCGCGATTTGTTCAGGTCTCGTGGTTCCTCAACAACTCGTAGAGGGATTGGGTTTTCTTCAGGGGGTGGGCTCGCTGGGTAAAAGGTATCAGGTTCATGGTCGAAGGTCAAGATGCTTGAGGTAGAGAGATCACCACGTTGTTTCCGGTACAGACGGTCAAGGCGTTTTTTGGTTGCGCTGAAAGAGAAGCGACTAGTCTGATCTGTTTCGTCCATTTCTAGCTGAGCCGGACGCACGACCCCTGAGCCAGACCGGGAGAGGGGTGTGTTGGTACGGGAGTTTTGGGTCATCCGAGTGTCCGTGCCAGTGCTGTCCGTTTGATACCTAACAGATCCTGCCTGGCTGATTTGTTTGACCAAGCGACGAGAAGCCCCTGAGGTCAATGGCATCCGTTGTCGGATAGAAGAGCCATTTCCAGATGTTTCGCGCAGAGGTTGCTTAGTCTCCCTACCCTTGGAAATCGGCTTGGGTGTCGCTTTCTTGGTTTTTCGAGCAGCAGTGACCGACTGACGCTGGGGAATCGAGCCAAGCATCCAGTTATTCAGGACAGATGTCGCATCAATGTGGTCCTCTCTTGTAGCTAGTTTGATGAATTTTCTACCGGGACTACTCCTTCCCATATCCTGGCGCCGAGTAGCGGATCTGGCAGCAATCTTAAGGAACCTCGGTGCGTCTTGCTCAACGACATCGAGGATGCTTAATGGAGTGGGTGCATATGGCCTGTTGTTGTTCTTCGTTGACCGTTTCTTTCCACTAGACTTGCGTTTTGATGTAGGCTGACGGTATTTCTTCTTAACAAGCTCGGGTGCGGGTACAGAAGTGCCTCGAGTTCCAGAAAGCATGCTAGTAATTCTGGGCTGGTGAGGTCCCTTGGGCGCCACCTGTTTTAGTTGAGTATCGGAGCTTTTGTGTCGCTTTGCAGAACCACGAAAGGAATCTGAATGCTTCAATTGTCGTTTCCGTCCAGTAAGCATATGGTCGACGAAGTTATCCTCGACCACGGATCCTTCATCATCGGTGAGGTCTTCAATGGGTATTGGCCTGTTTTCGATAGTTAAATGAGTTTGGTTGTGAAACGTATCATCAGTTGTTTCCTGTCGCGGGGCCGCTTTAAGGACGGGCGAGTCATCATCAGATTCTTCAAAGAACATCTCAATGTTTGTGGCAGAATTCGATGAAGCGATTCGCCTCTGAGCTACGCCACGTCTTATCTCTCGTTCAGGCGAAAAAGCAGCAGCTCGTTTGTGAAGGTCTTTCAGGGGCTTTTTATGACCAGCTTGCTGGTCCAGCCGCAGCCAGGATGCAGGAAGTACACCTCGAATCCGACGACCGACTGTATGCACTATTTCAGAGCTACTCTCAGAACCTGATTCAGATTCAGATTGAGATGCGGCCTCTTCATGGTCTGGTTGCTGGGCGATGGCAGGACCAGCAAGTTCATCTTCAGAGTCACTCGCATTCATGACGACGGGTCGCTGGACCAATCTGGTAAATGGCTGAGTTTGTTTGGCCGATACTAACGAGGACTTTGGATGTTCATTTTGCGACTTCTCGTGGGAAAGTGCAAGATCATCACCGTTTCGTCTCGAACTGCGTGCTGCGGCAGGGGAATCCGTTGCTCCGAGAGCAAGTCTAAAGGCTGATGCAGGCTCAAGAGGATCACTATCAACAACATCGTATCTCTTACGTTTCCGTGTTGAAGACCTAGATGGGGAGGACTTGCGTTTGCTTAGTTTTCTCGATTTCGTGGTAAGCGGCCGATTCAGTAGCTCCTGCAAAGCTGGAAGCTCGTCGCCGAGCATGCTAGTATTGTCCGTATCGCCCGTCGAACTCGCCTGACTGCTAGGCCCAGCACGGTCGTGCATGGGCGATGTCTTTGATGGCGACGGTGATGGCATATCGAGTGTGTCCATGCCATCGAAGAAATCTTCCATGCCCTTCAACTGGCTTTCGTCAGACACATCTGGTAAATTGGAGCCTTGGCTATCATCTTCAAAGTCCTGGTCCTGCGAAGAATCCTGCTCAGCTTGTTGTCGACGTCGCTTTTCTCCTTCAACCGCAAGTCTGATAGGCCGAACACCATGGCTTTTAAGTGTGTTAGAGTAACGTGACAACTCAATGGCATAAGGGCGCTCCTGGATCGGCTTTCTTGGGCGAAATGACCGTTCGTAACGAAGAGCAATCTGCTGAGCAGCCTGAAATTCGGTATTCGTACCCAAATCTTGACTGGGAATGGATATCGCATCTTGGTCTCCAAGGACCAACGATGAGGATGTATTCGCAGCATTCTGGCTTTTCGTGAGATCTGGGGGAGGTGACGATCGCTCAATCACTATTTTTGATATCTCGGTACTGGCCGTAACGTTTTGCTGGGTTTCATTCGAAGGCTTGTGTTCGGTGGTCACAGTTGGTTGCTGCAGGTCGAAAGTGTCGAAATCAAGCAAACCGGCATCGGAGTGTATCGAAGACAGAGGCGATGATGATGGAATATCATAGATATTAGAGGGGATGTCGGCTCTT
Organism: Fusarium beomiforme; assembly: GCA_002980475.2. Lineage (NCBI taxonomy): Eukaryota > Fungi > Ascomycota > Sordariomycetes > Hypocreales > Nectriaceae > Fusarium > Fusarium beomiforme. Next base: position 14,049 of record PVQB02000552.1, on the reverse strand, counting down.
TGCTGCTTTGACGTTACTTCAGGTATTCGAGCAGGCGTCTTTGTTGAAAGAGCAGGCCCGGGAAGTTCTTGGGATGAGCTGGGGACGTCCCAGATATCGTGATCTTTCGCCGTCCCGTTATGGTCAACTTTATTATCTTCTTGAGTGTTGGATTGTTCAACCGTGGTCTTAATCGTTGGCGTGTGCGTGATCGTAGGTAACAACGGCAATTCTTGGCTCTCGAATCCATCTTCTTCCTCAGAATCGGGAACTTCTCCCAGTTCCTTCCAGTTGCTCATTGTCCATATATGGTATTATCTTGTCGCATGCATGATGTCGAGTCGCACTTCTGGTCCTTTGCTTAATATACTTGAATCAGTAAAAGATGAAGTTGGAAGTATCATGACTGAGAGTGGTTCACGGTTCAACAGGTACGTAACTCGTTAATTGATTTCATGGCTGGGGCGTGGCGGGGAACGCGGTTGAGGAAACCGGGAGACGCGTCGGGTCGGCCAGGCGAGGCCCCTAAGTGCTTACAGCGCGTAGCCGTCTTTTGGAAAGTTTTAGTGGGGCAGATTCCGGAAGCTTCAGCGCGAGTGATGCCGTTGATCCACTAAATTTGAAGTCCCAATTATTTCCCGTTGAGGTCTAGTCCAACCGCCTACCCTTAACTTCACGTTGTCTGAGACCTGCTCTATCGAAGCTGGAGGTTTATCCAATGCTTCGGGACTGTTGCTCTTTCTCGTTCCAAATACTCAAAAAATGCACGTCTTCGAGAGAGCATTGCCGCTGGCTTTGACAGTATTCTGTGGTGTAGTTGGAGGTCAGTTCCTTGGACTTCTCTATCAAAGTCGCCATGCTCAATAAAATCTAGGATTCTACACCTTTCAGCCAATATTTGCAAATGATGCACAAAAGAACATTGATTCCACACAGAGGTATGTGGTACCTCATTGAGACAGAAACAGTATTCTAACGATGTTTCCAGTACCAAGACAAAGACAGATTCCGGAAAAGATTCTTCATCTACAGCGAAATAACTGCAAGCGGGCAATGCGTTATTAAGTTAATAATCAAGACGCCGTGTACGTGTAGACCAAATGTTACTGTAAAACACCCTGAGAAAACTGAAGAGTTGATTATTTATTTGGATACATATCGTTTGAGTTTGAGTTTGAGTTAATATTCTAATCTGAGAACCCTCCAGATCGCCCAACAGATTACTGGCAAATTTGTCTATGTGAAAAGAAAAGACGAGAAGTTGAAATTTTTAATGAAAGCTTCTTCAACGCCAAATTCCCAAGGATGAGATTATCGGGTGTCCTTGAACGAATTCTCAGAACAAGGGGGCCTCTAAACCCCAAAGCAAATTCTCCCAATCCATTCCATCCAAGTCCATATTCAATCCCATGTCAGTTAGCTCTTGAACGGAGTGTATAGCATCGTTAGGCGTGGTCTCATTTGAGACCATCGCCGTCGATGAGCTAGGTGTAGGGGGAAGATTTTCACATCCCATCGGTCTTTGCCTCTGCTTACTCACTGGAAGCGTCACTTTATGTTTCTTCATGACCTGACTGAGGAGATCTTGTATGCGAGCCGTGGGTTTGGAGAGTTCTTTGGATGCTTCCAGAATGTCCCATGCTTCCAACAAATCCTGTCGTTTCTGTTCATTCTTTTCTGGCTCTGCGCCGAGACAGAAGTCCAAGAGAAGAACAATAATTGCGACGAAGACACTGTGCAAGACCAGACACAACCTGAGCCTGGTCGAGTTGAATGTTGTAGCTTCCTTCTCGAGCTCCTGTTCCGTCTGTATGACCATGCGCGCTGAATCCAGACACACCTGCCGGGAGTGAGCATACACAGCTTCGACGGCGCCACGAGCTAGGTACGGGAGGTGAAGTTTGCATCTTTGCCCGTACACAAAAACGTTCATCATATGGCGTTGAACAATGAGGCCTGGCTTTTTTCGAACATCTGTAGAAGGCAGTTCCCGCAGATCTTTCTCATTCAACTTGAGGAATGGAGGGAGCTCCTCAATGAATCGATCAATCTCTGCGTCGACCTCCATAACAAGATCATATGAGTGAACATCTGGGTTTGAGGGGCTTGTGAGGGGCACTCGGTCCGTAAAGGTGCGGACAACTTCAGCTAGTCGTACTCTCTGTAAGAAATACGACATGTTCGTCGAACAATTCATCGGCTTTCCCACCAGCTCTTGTCCTTCTACTAGATCTTCATCGTCGGCATTCAGAGGTTTTCTGATATTCATCTGTTTTGGGTTGATAAGGTAGGTGCCTTCATGGGGACCTGGGAATCGAGATATCATACTAAAAAGTCATTAGATCAGACAGTTATTGGATACTGGATATGAGGTCTTACCTATCTGTACCAATGAGATACCACCAGACTCGCCGAGCAATCTCCATTTTTAGAGGACTATATTTGGGTATTTGCACTGAGGGTGGGTTGTGTGGGTGATCTAGGCGATGTATTCCGAGCTCACGACAAATCGTGATAGCATTAAAGAAACAGTTTCGAGCTCGCATTGAGACCCCCTCCAAGTTCAATAAGACAAAACTCACGATTATGAGTCCTTGAGCTGACTCAAGGCTTGTCTCACACCTCCGCTGAGAGGCATCAAATACATCAAAGGTTGATTTGAGCCACCCAAGCGATTGATTGTTCGCCTCTGTGAAGTCAGAGAAGAGGGGAGTTATGTTGTTGTCTACAGCTGTCCATGCGTATGTGACATTAGTGCAGATCGCAAGCATCAGCAGCACCGAGCATAATGGAGCTTGAGATCCCTTCTCAACGGCATCGTAGACCTCATCGACGAGTTTGAATAGACTCGGGGTGTGCACAACATGATGCATGAAGGTGATAACAGAGGTGTACTTGTGAACCAGAACCTTGGTTTCATGCCGTTGAGGGAGCCATATGCTTCTTGTGGGCTCTAAAGAGAGAAGACCCGAGGGGACGCTTGAGTTATGAAAGATGTAACATGACGGTTGTGCAATAGAGCGTATAGGACATATACGAAAAACAATATTGTCAGCCAACACGGACTCCTAAATAAGGCAATGTGTGTGAGTAAGCAGGCTTCTTGAGTGGTGCCAAGAGGTTTAACCTACCGATGGCTTGGGGCCAAGACATGAACTCTCGAGCCAAAGAGCATCAGCCGTCAAGTTCTGGACATTAACCGGTAAAGGTTGTAGTGGCTCTGGTTGTGTTCTAGAAGCAACATCACTCCCTCCTACACTTGAGGGAGCAGATGATACTGTTCGTGAGTTGGCATCAGACTCTTTGTTTCGTTCTGCAAGAAGTGACTCCAACTTTTCCAAGCGAGTGAGAATGTCCGCCTCCCGGTCCGCAGTTAACAGCCCTCCTCCGCCGGGACGTTTAGAGACCGGACGTGAAGACGGGGCCGGTGGCCGGGGTGGGCCTTGCGCTTGGCATTGAACTCCGCGGCTTGTGCAATTAGAACATGGGAATTCTCTACTGCAGCGTAACTTGCGTACGCGACAGAAGTTGCACGATACGGGACGCTGACGAGGCTGACGGCCCATCGCTTCAGCTACACTGTTACGGTGTTTTTTTTTCTTGGCTTTGTTTCGAGGAATGAAGATGCAGTGATTAAGAACGGGCAAAGTTGAGTCTTTTCCATGGAAACTCCGCGGAATATCCATGGTCCCGACCCCGACTCCGACGAAGCTATAACATTGCTCCCTGATCTCTCTCATTTGAGTTTGCTTACACCACCTATTTGCTCGATTTCATTAAAATTATTGGTTCATTATGATAAGCCCTTCTAGATCAGTAGCGGAGTTCGTGACTATTACCAATCCAAACTTTGTTTAGATTGGCTGGAATCATCGACATCCACTCCTCAATATCTCCTCGTCTCGAGATTGGTAGACCGGCCCCGATGTTAAGACACGGACATAAGAAAGACTCCGTCGAGGCTACCGGTGAAAGGGTCCCTTCACTTGTACTATGTATTGTTAGTGTCCGGTGGAAAGTTAGATCTGCCAAGGATCGAGCATATAACAACATGGCCCTCTCATTTGTTCCAGACTCCTTTTAGATCTTCAGCCCTGCCTACACTAAGATCTTGATGCTGCTTAGCCAAGCTCAACTTACCGGATGAAGTAGACATAATCACAGTGCCCGAAACACTCACTCGAGTGCACAGAAGACGGTATGAAGCACACCGCAGTCGATGACCAGCTGGTCAGTGCTGCCACTGCTCCAGTACTTGAAGAGGAGGAAAAGAAACGCGAAAGAGATCTCGAAGAAGGATCAACATCAGTCGAATTCGATGACGTTCCTCCCGATGACCCCAATATCGTCAACTGGGATGGCCCTGACGACCCAGCTAACCCTCAGAACTGGTCAACGAAAAAGAAGACAATTAATGTCATTCTCGTTTCGACTGTCACATTTGTCACGTAAGGGCATTTTCTTTCGTTTGCCAAACCTCTCTTGGCTAATACTTCTAGACCACTTGCGTCTTCCATATTCTCACCAAGTATCGAGCAAGTTATGAACGAGTTTCACTCAAAAAATCCGGAGTTGGCATCTTTCATCGTCTCAGTATACCTTCTTGGCTACTGCTTCGGCCCTCTGGTCATAGCCCCTTTGTCTGAGATATACGGCCGACTCCCGCTATACCACACCTGCAATGTTCTCTTCGTTGTCTTTACCGTGGCCTGTGCCAAGGCCCCTAGCTTGGGTAGCCTTATTGGATTCCGACTTCTTTCTGGTCTCGCTGGCTCATGCCCACTCACAATTGGAGCTGCATCGTTAGCCGACATGATCTCTGCCGAGAAGCGAGGGGCTGCTATGGGTTCATGGGCTCTTGGGCCTCTTTTCGGACCAGTAGTAGGGCCAATTGGTAAGTGAATATTTGGTCTCAGTAGTGTCACAGCTCAAGCTGACCACTCCAGCTGGTGGATATCTTTCAGCCGCCAAGGGCTGGCGATGGTCATTTTGGGTCGTGGCTATTGTGGTAAGTAAACGCTTATATCGGAACTTGGACACTGAAGCAAAACTGACATTAGATACTAAAAGGGTGGTGCAATCACAGTTTTGGCTTTCTTTGTCATGAGAGAAACGTATGCGTATGCTATTCTGGAGAAAAAGACCAAGAGGCTTCGCAAAGAAACAGGAAATACCAAGCTTCGGTCGGCTCTTAATAAGGGAACCACCCCGAAGGAAGTCTTCAATTTGGCGATCACAAGACCAACTAAGATGCTTCTCTTCGCGCCCATCGTGTCGCTTCTCTCACTATATATGGCTCTTGTGTATGGATATCTCTACCTGCTCTTCACAGCTATGCCTATGTTGTTTGCAGGAGAATACCACTTCTCAAGCGGATCAGTTGGCCTAGCTTACATCGGCATCGGGGTCGGCTCCCTGATAGGGCTGGTCATTTCTGGAGCAACGACAGATCGGTACGCTCAATATCTTACCAAAAAGAATGGTGGAGAAGCCAAGCCAGAGTATCGGCTTCCGCCCATGGCTGGAGCTTGCCTTGTCATTCCGGCTGGTCTGTTCATGTTTGGATGGGCCGCTGAGGAAAAAACTCACTGGATTGTGCCCATCATTGGTACTTCATTTTTGGGCCTTGGTATGATTATCGTGTTTGTAAGAAGCCCGTGGGCAGCAACCCATCTCCAATTCGCTTACTGACCTCTTCCTAGATGTGTATCTCAGTTTACCTTGTCGATGCATATTTGCAGTATGCAGCTTCTGCCATTGCTGCTAGTACTGTCCTTCGTTCGCTGGTTGGATCGTTGCTCCCCCTCGCTGGACAAAGTATGTATAAAAGCCTGGGTTACGGATGGGGAACATCAGTGCTGGGCTTTATAGCAGCAGCGGCTATCCCGCTGCCCATATTTTTTTACAAGTACGGTGAAAAGATCCGAAGAAGAAACTTGTTTGGTGTCGAGCTCTAGTTGGCTAGTAGGCAGTATGCATGCTTGAGTTATAGTCATAAGCTTTTCGGGAAGTTGTTGATACACGAGCAAAGTTGGACATAGAGTTCTCAGGCTGCCAGTGGGCATCATCTCCATTCCATATAATATAGAGTCAGGAAATACTTGCAGTGATAGATAATAAGAGTAAGGGTAGCAAGTCCACATGTGTTCATCACTAGATCAGCCTTGTAATACAAGGACCGTTATCAACTGCACAAATCGTGAGGACTTCCGATTCATCTCAGAGCTCAAAATCCGAGGCCTATAGGAACCAGCCGATCATATGCGGTTTTAATTGATCCTTGTTCTGTTGCCTCAACATCACCGTTTCCATTGATTCCATTGTGCTTGGTTCTTCATTTATAGCCATAACTTGACCAATACAACTCTTGGATTCACAGACGAAATGCGATGAAACCTCGAACAAATCTGAAACTGACTCGTCTTAATAAATGTTTCTCCTATCAATGTCAAGCCCCATGTGACATTTCGTGACATCTGATCCATGTTGTTGGGTTCGGCGTCTGGAAGCTTTGGCCAATCATGGACAAGGCGATTTCATCAATTCGTGCAAAACCGGCAACAAGGAAAAGAATATATCACGTGACTTCGATTGTACCAATCCAACCCCGAGGCAAGAGGGACCCATCGTACGATTGCTCCCGTCTTGCTAATTCTGACATTCCCCGAATATCTCGCCTTCTTCTCCACGAAACCTCACTCGAACTCGCACTCCACGCTCTCGAGCGCACCAATTGAGCTTCTCGCCCGCCCCCGTCTCGTCCTCGTCGATTATCTCACATATAACCGCTCACGATGCTGCGCACATCAGCCTCCAACCTGCTGCGCAAGAGCCTGGTGCGCAGCACTCCCGCCCTGGCCTCGCGAGCTGCCTCGACTCACGCCATCTCTAACCCAACTCTCGCCAACATCGAGAAGCGATGGGAGGGCATGCCTCTCCAGGAGCAGGCCGAGCTCTGGATGGCTCTGCGTGATCGCATGCAGACCAACTGGAAAGAGCTGACCCTCCAGGAGAAGAAAGCTGGTGCGTCACAAACTCCCCACTGCGAAAATACCTCCATCCTGTCCGCGTAGCCGAGATCTTGGGTCACTACCACCACAGCACAGCACAACGCTTCAGCCTTGTCAACCATTGATAATTCACTTCACAACACCTCAATTTCACATTTTCAGCCTTGCATTGAACCCTCCACGAGCCTCAATTGCATCATGTAGAACCCAAGCACCCAATTCGTCTTCCTGATTGGTAGATGGGGCTTTCGTTATAGCTTTGCCCGTTACATCAACAGCCCATTCCCTGCGTCACCATGTATAAGTGCGTCACAGACCAAAAACTAACTCAAACTCTCTCAATAGCTTACTGGATTGCCTTCGGTCCTCACGGTCCCCGCGCTGTCGACCCCCCTGGAACTGGTGCCCGCGTCGCTTGGGGTGTCTTCATTGGCCTCGCTGCCAGTGTCGCTCTCTTCGGTGCTGTCCGTCTCGCCGCCAAGCCCGCCCCTTACACCATGACCCAGGAGTACCAGGAGGAGAGCAACGAGTTCCTCAAGGTATGTCTCGTCTCATCTACGTCGTATCCGATCAGTTGGCTAACAATGCCTCTAAGAACCAAAAATCTGATCCTTTCACTGGTGTCACCTCCCCTGGCTACTCTGGCAAGGGTATGGTCCAGTCTCCTCCCAAGAGCAACTAAATTCAATACACAACATCGTTTCCTTTGTGCTAGAAGTTGGGGTGACTCTACGGAGACGTACTGGTGTGTAAAAGGGCCTCTGGTGCGCATGGGCATGAATAGGGGTTTCGAGGTCGCTCCGGAGATATCAAGTCCCCTTGGTGTAAATACTGTACTACAACAACGGAACCCGAGTCGAGTCATTTGTTTGATTGAATTTGTTCGCTTGCCTATCTCTGTGGGAGCATACCCAAATCGTTGCATGACCAGTCTGTCGGCATTAAATCCAGTTAATCAAAATAGTAATTGCTCCAATACGGCCGTCTTGAATAATGTTGAGGACAATACTTAGCCACCGCTCTGTCCCGCTTCTCGGTACCTTTCAAATGTGTTCTCTGGTTCTGCTTTGGCCGGGTTCATCTCTTCTGCCTGCATTCTTCTGTCGACCTCAAACCGGCCATCCTTGCCCCAGTATCCTGCCTTCTCCGTCCCGTTCACGCATGCTTCAGTGATCAGTACGAATGGCATTGGAGCATCAAACATAGGTTCTGCTAGCACTCGCTCCATTTCCATCTTGAGACCCCGGGCACCTGTCTCTGATGCAGCAGCTCTCTCTGCGATAGCATATAGCGATTTCTCTGTGAAGAACAATCGTGAAGGATAGGTCTCGAAAAGAGCTGTATATTGAGCAACAAGGCTATTCCTGGGTTCAGTCAGAATGCGGAAGAGATCTTCTTTAGAAAGAGGACTGAGAGCACAAATGTTGTGCAGGCGCCCTATCAGCTCGGGAATGAACCCGAAGCTTTGTAAATCAGCAGGAGTGGTAAGGTCTAACGGTGTGAATGACGAAGCTGATTGAGGATTATTGTGAGGCAAATGCGTATATGTTTCCGCCGGTAGAGTTTGTTTATTGCCAGACATGGAGGAGCGACCCCGGAGCTCTCCACCAAATCCCATCGTCGGTTTTGCAACCCTCTTCAGGACGGCCTTGTCTAAACCGACAAAGGCACCACAGAACACAAAAAGAATATTGGTAGTATCAATCGTATACTGGTCAACCTTGCCACCTGGAGGAGCTGCATGAGGAGTTGAGGACGATGGGCCGGAAGCGCTATAATTCGTCGTGATAGGCGGTGTAGAACGGGATGACCGGTTGTCCTTGACATTGATGGTGACCTTTGTTCCTTCAACCAGCTTCAGGAGTGCCTGTTGAACACCTTCACCCCCAACATCTCGACCGGTAGATGTTTCTCGTCTCGCGATCTTGTCAAATTCGTCCAGAACAACGATGCCGTGTTCTGTCGCCTTGATGTCATAATTGGCTTCGATGAGGAGCCTCTCGATACAAGTCTCGACGTCTTGCCCTATGTATCCAGCCTGAGTGAAAGAGTTGCAGTCACAAATTGAGAAAGGGACATTTATCTTTTTGCTTAGTGTTCTGAGTTTGGTCAGCATATTCGTCTTGACAGTTGATAGAAGAAGGCATACTCTAGTATGTAAGTTTTACCAACACCTGTTGGTCCGATCAGAAGGAGATTACTCTTGTCTATCTTTACGTGCTCGGGAACTGTTATATCCTCGGCAACATAGAGATGATCCATAGGGTCATCGTCGAATTCGTGATTATCGTGGAGTCCACGCACCGACTCATTGTGGCCCGGGAACTCATCTTGAAGTGTATCAGCAGCGTAGCGCTCAGAGGCAGAACCATGTACACGCTGACCTTCGACAGGATGCATGTCACGACGTTTCTGATGCAATTCTCTATCTCTCGCAAACCTCTGGCGCATTGCCTTATCCCGCCTATTTCGGTCTTCGTGCTCATGTTGGTGTCTTCGCCGCAGGTTTTGGTAATGGTTGAAGATTGTTGCGCATATTGTCTTTTTGGCCCTGTCCTGGCCGACAACGTAATCGTCTACTCTCTTCTTGAGATCGCGTGGGTAGAATTGTGGTACGCCAAAGTTGGTCTTGTTGAACATGGGGCCACGCCCCGTATCGGTAGATGGGTCATAGCTGCTACTGAAGCCTGAATTGAAGTCGTTGTTCCGTCGTGAGTTTATAGGAGAATATGATATATATCGATGCTGTTGTCGCAACAAAGCGTTGTAGGAGGATGGGCGAGATGTTTTGGGAGATACCAATCGAGTGGCACAGCGCGAGAGATGACAAAAGTAGCAACGGGCGGTAGGAAGTGCCCTTACGAAGGGCGACATTATGATATATATTAAATTTGCATAATATTGAAGGATGATACAAAGCGGAGTGTCAGGCGACAGTCGACCGAGTTGGAGTATATCTGGGCCGACGATGACGGGATGCGGGGGATCGGTCACAGCTTAATGCGGCTGCGCAAGAGCAAGGCCGACGATAGAGCCTATCGGTACAACAATGCAGAGAAGTTAATGATGAAACAAGTGCCGTGAGAGTGACTCGAAGGTTTGGTTGTTGTGGTTCAGTAATTGAAGATTATGTGATACAGGACATGAGCTGTGTCTGATGTCGAGCTCCGGGACCCTTCCGCCGCACAGCTTCCGCTATCGGTAATAGATGGAAGCTTACCTCAGGAGGTCAAGGCAATTGCGCGCAGGAGTTGATAGTGAGTGGTAGCCACTGAGAGGCCTAGATTATGGCACTGTCCCGCTAAACAAGCCGGGCCGACATGGGGGACCTGATGCTAGCCCCCGGCCTCCGCAAGCCTCCGCAAGAACGAACTATTTGCTTGGTGAATTTGATGGGACCCGTCTGGACTGCACAATGATTCTCGCGCAACATCAGAAGAGCCTTTCCATAGGAAGTGGCGATATTCCGACACGCTTCGTTGGGTCCAGTGCCACCCTCTCTCAACCACATGTTGACCATTGCAGGCACACAAACTGAAAATGCCTTCCATAAAAGGGACAGCGCGCAGATACGTACCATAGCCGTTGGGAGAAAATTCACCCTTCGCGACGTCATCTCAACTTATCGATAAAGCTATGGGTGGGCATGCCATGCCACCTGAACTGAAACTGAGAGGTTAGGTAGTTAGGCGAGTGAGCTAGATAGGAGGTTGCAAGGTCTCTGATATGGCAATTCTACTTCTGTTGCCACAATTTTCTGTTCTTTCATCTTATTTTTCAAGCCTCTTTTCACCTGGAAAGTTGCTTCAATAACCTTTGCGCTGCTGTGTCGACTCTTCATCTCCCTCAATTGTGTCTCACTTAAACTCAACAATTGTCTGTAGCTTGCAACACCAATATCCCATCTACCCCGCCCACCTCTAAAGCCTACCTCCCTTCTACAACAGCGCCGTTTTCTTATAGCAACTTTGAAAAATGGCCGCAATCGTTGAAAATTCGTCCAATTCCTTGGACCCCAATCACTCCAGCGGTGCTGCGGGCGACATTCCCAATGATGGTACAGGTAAGCCCATGGCATAACATGTGATGATGATCTGATAGTCAAGAACGCCACGCTCATGATGCACTCTAGGTGTTGTCAAGCTCGATCCTTGGCTGGAGCCATTCAGCGAAGCTCTGCGAAGGCGCTTTTCCAAAACTCAAGATTGGATCAAGACCATCAACGACACTGAAGGTGGCCTCGAAAAGTTCAGCAGAGTAAGCTTCCAGCCTCAATTGAACAAGTCGCGTTACTGATGCCTATCTTTCTAGGGTACTGAGAAATTCGGCTTTAACGTCGATGCCAATAATAACATTGTCTACCGTGAATGGGCGCCCAATGCCACTGCCGCGTTCCTGATCGGCGACTTTAGTACGGTTTTAACTCAATCACATATACATGTATGCGCTTACACTACTTAGACAACTGGGACCGCAATGCTCACCCCATGACGAAGAACGATTTCGGCGTCTTCGAAATTACAGTTCCCGCCAAAGATAGACAGCCCGCTATTCCTCACAAGTCCAAAGTCAAGGTATACCAAAATCAAGACCTTACTGTAAACTGTCAATCCTAACACGCATGCCTAGATCTCTCTGAACTTGCCTAATGGCGAACATGTTGATCGACTTCCGGCTTGGATCAAGTATGTGACACAGGACCTGTCGGTGTCTCCCGCATACGATGCCCATTTCTGGAACCCTCCAGCCTCTGAGACCTATAAGTTCAAGAACCCTCGGCCCAAGAAGCCTGCAAGCGTTCGTGTGTACGAGGCGCATGTCGGCATTTCCAGCCCTGACCAGCGGGTTGCGACTTACAAGGAGTTTACCAAGAACATGCTCCCTCGAATCAAGAGCCTAGGTTACAATGTTATCCAATTGATGGCTGTAATGGAGCATGCGTACTATGCAAGCTTCGGTTATCAAATCAACAACTTCTTTGCTGCAAGCAGTCGATATGGAACTCCTGAGGATCTCAAGGAGCTCATTGATACCGCTCATGGCCTAGGAATTACAATGCTCCTTGATGTTGTCCACAGCCATGCTTCCAAGAACGTACTTGATGGAATTAACGAGTTCGATGGTACCGATCACCAGTACTTCCACGGTGGTGGCAAGGGTCGCCATGATCAGTGGGACAGCCGACTGTTCAACTATGGCCACCATGAGGTCATGAGGTTCTTGCTGAGCAATTTGCGGTTTTGGATGGATGAATATCAGTTTGATGGTTTCCGATTTGACGGAGTTACCAGCATGCTTTATGTTCATCATGGCATGGGCACGTAAGTAGCATCATCATGATCTATTTGGGTTCATATACTGACTTTAACAGTGGGTTTTCAGGCGGTTATCACGAGTACTTTGGTGCGGATGTAGACGAGGAGGCTGTTGTCTATCTGATGCTCGCAAACGAGATGTTGCATGAACTATACCCAGAAGTCATCACAATTGCTGAAGATGTCTCTGGTATGCCAGCACTTTGCCTGCCACTGTCGCTTGGCGGTGTTGGATTCGACTACCGCCTTGCTATGGCCATTCCTGACATGTGGATCAAGATCCTCAAGGAACTCAAGGATGATGAATGGGATATTGGCAACATCTGTCACACATTGACCAATCGTCGACACGGCGAAAAGACAATCGCCTACGCTGAGAGCCACGACCAAGCGTAAGTTCATGCTCCACTCACTTGCTTCAAGTTCAGCTACTAACATACACATAGCCTCGTTGGTGACAAGACGCTCATGATGCACCTGTGCGACGCTGAAATGTATACCAACATGTCAACATTGTCGCCCTTGACTCCTGTCATTGACCGTGGTATGGCGCTCCACAAGATGATTCGACTGGTGACACATGGTCTTGGCGGAGAGGGTTACCTGAACTTTGAGGGTAATGAGTTTGGCCACCCTGAGTGGCTCGACTTCCCCCGCGAAGGTAACAACAACTCGTTCTGGTATGCTCGACGACAGCTCAACCTTACGGATGATCCTTTGCTCCGATACAAGTTCCTCGATCACTTCGACCGTTTGATGAACCTGGCTGAAGCCAAGTATGGTTGGCTCCATGCGCCTCAGGCGTATATTTCATTGAAGCATGAGGGTGACAAGGTTATTGTCTTTGAGCGTGCTGGTCTCGTCTTTATCTTCAACTTCCACCCAACCAACAGCTTCAGCGACTACCGTATTGGAATCGATGTTGCAGGAACTTACCGTGTCGTTCTCAACACAGACAGCAAAGACGTTGGCGGTCACAACCGCATCGACGAGAACACCCGATTCTTTACTACACCCATGGAATGGAACAACAGGAAGAACTGGACCCATGTCTACATTCCCTGCCGAACTGCCTTGGTAAGTGAACCCGGCCTTGAAAATAATTGCTTGCCTTTTCTAATATAACATTATAGGTTCTGGCACTTGAGTCCACGATTTCCCAGCATTCTTAATTTTCAGAGATGATAAAGACATGGATGATCGAGTTGAGTTGAAAGTGCTAGAAGTATCGGACTGGAGTGATTACCATCATTTGGCGGGTACTGTTACAAATTGCATTGTTGTTTGGGTGGGGGCACTGATAAATGTGTCTCTATTTGTTTTAATTGCAGCTGTATTATAACATCTGAAATAATAAAAGTCAGCAGTTATAACGAATGACTGTAGCTTTCTCCGATTCTTCTGTTGTAAATTCCATAGGAACAAAGCTGAAATTGTACTCAGCATCAACAGCGATCTGTAGCCTTGTTGTGGTGGGGTTTTTGATGATGCTCGGATTTTTCGGCTCGGTTGTTCGGTAATAGGTCGAATTATCAAAACAAATTCATTATTACAATATTTAGCCCAGTATTTCCAAAACCAAAGACATTGAATCTGAAGGAAAGGGGGTTTGGGAAAGGAAGCTTTTACAATTGGTAACCGAGATATCAGTGTCTTTAACAGGACCAAAGTACTGTCTGAAGGGCCCGGTTACCGATGCTAATCCTAATCTTGATGTCGTCAGGCTGTTGAGATTTGAACCAGGG
>PVQB02000549.1:0-18750 GCA_002980475.2 Fusarium beomiforme | reverse complement strand
TTTTATGGCTATTTCTATCTGAGATGTTGGGATGTTGTGTTGCACTCGCTTGTCTGTTGCACTCGCTTATCATGTACGTTACACCAAGAAAAATATCCACTTTATGAATAAAGACAGTTTGGCTTTACTGGGTTCATAATGTAAGATCAAAATTAAATATTTTCGCCATACCCTGGACCAACCAAAATGACAGTCCCGGCTGATCTTCACCTTACCAAAGGCCTGCACAAGGCATCTAAGTCAATTAAGCAGGGGTAAATAATTCACATCCTTGCATCACAGGGGCTAACGTGATGCACAGTGCATTTAAACTTGTCTCTTGCAACTAAAAATAGCCTACCCAATCTCTAACTCAACTGACACTGACCTGCCAACCCAACTCCAAGATAAGCCTCCTCATTAGCCCCCCCAATAACAGACTCAATAAACCCAGTGTTGCCCGTGCCTTCAGGTCCAGGTGCGCTTGTAGGATAACTCCAGACAATACGCTCATGATCAACCTGGAACATCCATCGCTGTCCTGCCGTTCCTTTTGCGACGAACTCAACAATGTAGCCAATGTTCTTGTCTCGAAACGCACCAGTGACTGCACCCCCACCACTTGCGTCGTACCGCTTGCTCAAGACCAAAGAGTCCTGTGAGAAGTCGTGTTCATCGTAGGTGATGACCTGATTTGCTGCACAGACGATCTTGTCATCGCGGTAGAGGCTTGCCATTGTGTATGGCTTGCATCCGGTTGCGGCCTCGGAGAAAATGAGCATTATGCGGATTGCGTAGGGCCCGACTTGGGCGCAGAGATAGTATGACTCTGTCATGATTTGAGGCCATGTGTATAGTGTCCAGATGCGGAACGTGCTGCCAGTGGCTGAAGGGCCCAAGGCGAATTGCTCAGATGTTGAACTGTCTGCCGAGAAGAGGGATAGGTCTGCTTTGACAGACGCTCTTCCTATGGGGCGGATGTGGTGTACAGAGGGCCCGAGCTCTGGATTGGTGTTGAGGCCAGAGTCTCCAGGGAGAGTTTCGAGCTGCACGCTGCCGTCGACAACACCAGGGACGCTGAAGGCCAGCACGGCCAAGTTGCAGTCGCTAGTCACAAAAAAAAGGGCATTGCTCCCATTCGCCGGATCCTTCCATTCACCAATGACATGTCCATCTTCAGACGTGACGATAGACTCTGGAAGATACAGATTGCGATGCCAGGTGTGTCCGTCAGGCCAGATGGTAAAGATCTGGACTTTGAAGCCACCGTGCTTCAGACCGTCAGCACCTCTGTTGAAGCCAATGGATATGGCGGATTTGTCATATTTGGAGACACCATCGAAGTACCAGATCTCCCAACCCGTTTGGGAGATTGCATTAACAAACTTGGGAAAGAGATTGCCCGAGCCAGGAATGTATGGCGAAGCAGGGATTGTATCAGAAGAGATAGAATTCTTAATATTGAGATGAGATATGACCTTTCCAGACATTTTGGAATGAAGTGATTGAGAACTAAGGTGAGTTGCACAAGGTGAACAATCAGAGGTGAAGGATCAAGATCGAACGCCTATGATTTGGAGTGTCTTGAACGAGGTATGGGGTTTTGTGAGTCTGTATACCTCATCTATTCTCCGAATTGATCATTACAGATCATTAGTAAGATTTCCTCATTGTGGTCGCTGTTGAAGCGTTTAGCAAACCGAAAAAGTCCGGCTTACTCTTGCATGCCTTTCGGAAGCAACAAGACTTCAGACAATCAGTTAGAGGGACAAAATAAATTAGCCTAAAATAACTTACCCTAATCCTTGTATAGGATTTCCTAAGCATTTTTGTCCCTAGGATTAAGGTCCCGGGTTTTCTTATCTCCCCTAGCATGCTTACATCGCAAACCTTTGAGATATGCTACCGAAAAAGTCCGAGAAGAATTCGTCGGGGCAAAAGAATACAGCGACTTTACTGATTCGGAATAATCTGTACCACCAATCAGTTCAATTACACTTATTATGAAGCTTATTTTTTTGTGTTTGAGGATTGAGCAGCTGAACCGAATAATATCGGCATCGAACTTTGATGGGCGTGATATAAGGAGCAGCACTTTGCTTCATTGAAACCTCAAGTCAAACTCAACTGGTCAATTGCTCGATCAGTCTCAACATTGCCCAGCAGAGACTACTATCGTCTCTCCAACTTCTTCAAAATTCTTCCATCATGTCTGACAACGAGCCAATTGCCGTCATCGGCAGCGCATGCCGCTTCCCAGGAGACTCCTCCTCCCCCTCTAAACTCTGGGATCTCCTCAAAGCCCCACGAGACCTCTTGACCAAAGTCCCTCCCAGCCGGTACAACGCAGATGCATTCTACCACCCTGACTCCAAGCACCACGGCACCACCAACGTCCGCGACTCCTACTTCCTCAACGAAGACCCCTCCAGCTTCGACAACAATTTCTTCAATATACAGCCTGGCGAGGCTGAAGCTATTGATCCTCAGCAGAGGTTATTGATGGAAGTTGTGTATCAGGGTCTTTGCTCCGCTGGACAGACCATTGAGGGGCTCCGTGGCTCGTCTACTTCTGTTTATGTGGGTGTTATGTGTGATGATTGGAGTGGAATTATTACGCGTGATTTGGAGACATTTCCGCAGTATGGTGCTACGGGTATGGCGAGGAGCATCATGTCAAATCGTATCTCGTACTTTTTTGATTGGCATGGCCCGTCTATGACGATTGATACTGCTTGTTCTTCGAGTTTGGTGGCTGTTCATCAGGCTATTCAGACGTTGAGAAGTGGAGAATCTGAAGTTGCTATTGCAGCTGGAGCCAATCTCATTCTTACTCCAGGTATGAGCCCCAAGCCACTTGACAGAGACCCAGGAAATGAAGCTTTGGCTGACGATTTGTAGGTATGTATGTCGCTGAGAGCAAGTTGTCTATGCTTTCCCCATCAGGTAGGTCCAAAATGTGGGATCAAGACGTAAACGGCTACGCCCGAGGCGAAGGCATCGCTGCCGTAGTCCTCAAGTCTCTCAGCGCCGCAATCCGCGATAACGACCACATCGACTGCGTCATCCGCGCTACTGGTGTCAACCAAGACGGTCGCACCCCCGGCCTAACGATGCCCAGCGCAACAGCCCAAGCAGATCTCATTCGCAGCACATACGCCCGCGCCGGTCTCGACATCAACAAGCCCGAAGACCGACCGCAGTTCTTCCACGCTCACGGAACAGGAACACCCGCTGGTGACCCACGTGAAGCAGAGGCTATCTACCGTGCGTTCTACTCGGATGTCAAAAACGATAAGCTCTATGTTGGGTCGATCAAGACCGTGCTGGGGCATACTGAGGGTACTGCTGGGCTTGCGAGTTTGATTGGGACGGCGCTTGCGTTGCAGAATAAGACTATTCCGCCGAATATGCACTTTGATGTTTTGAATCCTAAGATCAAGCCGTTTTATGACAACTTGGAGGTGCCGACTTCGGCCATTCCGTGGCCAGAGACGACTCAGGGACAGCCTCGACGAGCTAGCATCAACAGCTTCGGTGAGCAACCTCCGCCTATGGCGGGTATCATGCAATAACTAACAAAAATCTAGGTTTTGGCGGTACTAATGCCCATGCCATCATTGAGGCTTACGAGCCCAGCACTGTGGACAATGCTCCTGGTCCACTGTTCAGCCCATTGATCTTCTCCGCTTCATCCGAATCCTCACTCCGATCTCTACTCTCTTCATACTCAGAGTATTTGAAGTCGAACTCAGAGATTTCATTGAAGGACCTTGCATACACTCTGCAGACCCGTCGCTCTACCCTGGCCTATCGCGTCGCTATCACCGCCTCCAGCCCAGAGGACGCATACACCCAACTCGACGCCATCGAGAACGGCGAACAAGCCAGCACTATCGGTATTCGGCAATTAAACAAGGTTTCGCCGAAGATCATGTGTGTTTTCACTGGCCAAGGAGCACAATGGCCACGTATGGGTGCCAGACTCCTAGAGGAGTCTGCCTTTGCGTCAAAGCGTCTGGCCGAACTTGATGGAGCATTGTCAAGTCTTCCTTCTGAGGACCGTCCATCTTGGACCCTACGAGAGATGATTCTAGCCGACGCGAAATCATCAAGGATTGCTGAGGCGGCTATTTCCCAGCCTTTGTGCACTGCTGTTCAGGTTGTCTTGGTTGACCTTCTTCGACAGGCTGGAGTTGAACTCTCTGGAGTCGTTGGTCATTCATCTGGTACGTCAAACCCTCCCTACTTGCGATGTATATACTAACGAAGTCTAGGTGAGATCGGAGCTGCATATGCTGCTGGCCTCCTCACTGCACGAGACGCTATCCGAGTCGCCTATTACAGAGGTCTCTACGCAAAGCTCGCGCAATCTCCCAACGGTCGCAAGGGTGCCAGTTAGTAAAATCGCCATCTTTCTGAAGAGACACACTAACATGATTCCCTAGTGATGGCTGTTGGAACCACCTTCGATGACGCGACTGAGTTTTGTGAACTCGACGCCTTCAAAGGCAGAATCCAAGTCGCCGCCAGAAACTCTTCCTCTAGCATCACCCTTTCCGGTGACGAAGACGCTATTCTTGAAGCCATCGAGACCTTTAAAGACGAAGGCAAATTCGCTCGCCAACTCAAGGTCGACACTGCGTACCACTCGTCTCACGTCCTCCCATGCGCTAAGCCCTACCTTGAAGCCATGGAGAGATGCAAGATTGAGAGTGCTACTCCCACTACTACAAAGTGGTATTCAAGTGTTCACGATGGCCAAGTCATGGCGGCTGATATTCTTACTCCTCAGTACTGGGTTGACAACATGACCAGCGCAGTCCTGTTCTCTCCTGCTGTTGAGCATGCCTGGCAAGAAGGCGGGCCATATGATCTGATCATCGAAGTTGGTCCTCACCCAGTTCTCAAGACTCCTGCTTTGGACACTCTTGAAGACATGATTGGAGATCGTCCACCCTACTCTGGTGTCTTGGGCCGCGGGAAGGACGACATTCAGCAGTTTTCCAACGGTCTTGGCTTCGTTTGGACTCAACTTGGTGCAGGATCCGTCACCTTCGAAAGCTTCGAGAAGGTCACATCTGGCTCCAAGGCTTCGCCCTCGTTCATCCACGATCTCCCCAACTATCCCTTCGATCACACTAGGCAATTCATGTCCATGTCGAGAGTATCGGGTTGGTACAGCAGCATGCAGGAAGCTCCCCATCCTCTCCTGGGAAGGCGCTGTCACGATCGTGAGACCTCTCAGACGATTCAGTGGCGCAACGTGCTCAACCCCAAGGAGATCCCTTGGCTGCACGGCCACCAGATCCAGGGCCAGATTATCTTCCCGGCTACTGGGTATATCTCCATGGCTGTTGAAGCTATCAACATCGTTGCAGAGTCGAGCCTCGGCCTCGTTACTATCGAGGATCTTCGCATTGGCCGAGCTCTTGCTTTTAGTGATGATGATGCCAGTGTTGAGACCATGTTTGATGTTAGGATCATCCATCGGTCTGAGAAGGAGATTGAAGCTGAGTTCTCATGCTACTCTGGCATTCCTCACAACCATTCAACAAGCATGGTTTTGAACGCAACTGCTCGTGTTAAAGCTTCTCTCGAGACACCAACTTCACACAAGCTTCCCAGCATCAAGGTTGACGACTTCAACCTTCGTGAGGTATCTATCGACAGATTCTACGACTTCCTCGGCCGTCTGGGATACAATTACTCCTGGCCATTCCACGGCACAGCCAGCATCCGCCGAAAGGCAAACTATGCAACAGGTACTCTCGAAGATCAGTCCGGATCTAACTGGGAAGACCAACTTTTGGTCCATCCCGGTATGCTGGATACGTCTCTCCAGACGACTTTTGCCGCATTCTGCTGTCCAGGTGATGAGCGCATGTGGGCTCTTCATCTGCCAACGAGCTTCCGATCCATTGTTATCAATCCCTACTTCACCTCCGCCGGCATCGGAAAGCAGAAGAGCTTCCAGTACCAATCTGTTGCTATTGAAGAGAGGAAGGCTTCCAAGGTCATTGTTGAATTGAACTTGCTTTCTGAGGAGACTGGGGATACATTCCTCCAGATTGAAGGGATGGAGCTTGTTCCTTTCTCGCCTGCAACTCCGGAAAATGATGCTGTTTTGTTCTCGAGGTTTGACTATCGACTTGCCAATCCTGATGGTGAGCTTACTGCTGCCGAGTACTCTTTCAGAGATGAGGACTACAAGATGGCACTTGACTCAGAACGAATCGCTTTCTACTACTTGCGCCGCTTGGTCGAGACTATTACGCTTGAGGAAAAGGCCAACACTCTTCCTCATTATCGCCACATGGTGGAGTGGGCAGCCCATGTTGTTCCTCAGGTCATCAGCGGGAGCAACCCGCACATTCCTGCCGCTGCAAAACATGATACCCACGAAGATATTCAGAACATCTTGAAGAAGTAAGTCTACCAGCTGCCTTTACAATACACGAGACTAACTACTGTTAGACACTACGAACGTGTTGATGTCCGCCTGTTGGAATCAGTTGGCGAGAACTTACCCCAAGTTATTCGCGAGAGCGGCAATATTCTTGAGCACATGACAAAGGACGGTATGCTCGATGATGTTTACGAGGAAGGCTTTGGTCTTGACCTCGTGAATAAGTACATCGCGCACATGACAGCCCAGATTGCGCATCGATACCCTCGCATGAACATTCTAGAGATTGGTAAGAACAACTCTCCTCATCTCTCGTATGGAATTGTATTTTAACGTCACGTCAGGTGCTGGAACTGGTGGCTCAACTCGAGAAATCCTCCCTCGTCTCGGCTCAGCATTCTCAACCTACACCTACACCGATGTCTCAGGCGGCTTCTTCGACACTGCGCAAGATCGCTTCAAAGACTTTGCCGACCGCATGATCTTCAAGACCTTCGACATGAACATCAGCCCCGGCTCACAGGGCTTCACTGAAGGAACTTATGATCTCGTCATTGCCTCCAACGTTCTCCACGCAACACTAGAACTAGAGGATATGATGAAGCATGTCAGAAGTTTCCTCAAGCCCGGTGGTTTCCTCATCATTCTCGAGACCGTCAACAACGATTGTTTGAGAGTTGGATTGCCTATGGGTAGTCTTCCTGGTTGGTGGCTCGGCGCAGAACATGGTCGACGATGGGGTCCTACGCTTACACTGCCTCAATGGGACTCTTTGCTCTGGAAGTGCGGCTTTGGAGGCATTGATACTACTACGCCGCCGGTTCACAAAATCCTTCCTGGTCATGTCTTCTGCGCTCAAGCTCTCGATGAACGTGTTGAGATTCTGCGATCACCTTTGAACCATCTTTCTACCCTCCCTGAGACAAAAGCGACAGAGCTTGCGATTGTTGGTGGAGAGACCTTGAAGGTCCACCGAGTCTGTGAGCAAATCTCTCGCCGTCTGTCTTCAAAATACACCAGCATTGAACGCTTCAACTCAATTGAGGAGCTCAATACAAGTGGTCTTGCAGAGTCATGCACAGTCTTGTCTCTCACTGAGCTCGATGAGCCGCTATTTGCCAACATGACACCTGCAAAGTTGGAAGCCTTGAAGACTCTGTGGAAACAAGGCGGTAGCATTCTCTGGGTTACTTCTGGGGCACGCTCCGAGAATCCTCATTCTTACATGACCACTGGAGTCGGTCGTTGCATGCGCTTTGAGTATCCCAACATCACCCTCCAGGCTCTCGACATCAAGGCCATGTCAGACCGCACTCCAGAGCTCATCGCAGATCATCTTCTGAGACTGGAGCTGCTGGATAAGTGGTCCAAGGAACTTCGCTCAGAAGAGCTGCTCTGGTCTTTGGAGCCTGAGATCTACATCGAAGATGACACGAGCATCATTCCGAGACTGTATCCTTATGAGTCTGGCAATGCAAGGTACAACGCTGAGCGTCGCAACGTGGTTAAAGATGCGAACCTCGAGACGGAGAAGGTCATTTTCGCTGAGATTGATGGAAAATGGGAGGTGCAGCACGCTTCGCCTCTTCATATTCCTCAGGAGCTTCCGTTCTCGGCACGAATGAAGACCATTCGCGTCACGCATTTCTCCCCTGCGACTGCCACCATCACTCCTGGTGTTAGCCTCATGTCGTGTGTCGGCATCGACACAGCCAACGGAGAGAGAGTTCTGGCTGTTACTCACATTGCTGAGTCTCCTGTTTCGGTGCCTTCTGATTGGTGCATCCCTCTCGGAGAACTTGACCCCGTCAATACACTGGCCAATGTTTCAGCCCTCCTTATTGCATCCAGTATCTTGAACCATGTCTCTGTAGGCGAGACACTTGTCGTTCACGATGCTCCCGCTCATGTCGCTGCCGCTTTGGAGGGCGTCGCCAAGTCCGCATCTGTTGCTATCTTCTTCATAACTTCGGACAAGACGAATACCAAGGGATGGAAATATATTGATATACACCTCCCGGAGCGGGTTATTAAGGCTACTCTCCCTAAAGCAGCCACCAAGTTCATAAGCCTTTCTCAAGATTCTAACGCCCAGGAAGCAGAGCGAGCCATTTCTGCATGCCTCCCTCGACACTGCGAGACCATCGACTCCCAGCGACTCTTTGAGTCTGGTCAGGAAATTCGTCGATCTGTTTCCAAGGAGGACCCCTCCATTGTGTTCAACAAAACGTTCTATGAGGCCAAGTTGCTTTCGAGCACAACTACCGACACCAACTTGATCTCGCTGAAGGACATCTCCGATCACACCGCCACCCAAGTCCGCTTCGCGGTAGTTGACTGCACTAACCCTTCAGTCAAAGCATCTGTCCACCCCATTGACGATGGAAGGATCTTCCAAGCTGACAAGACCTTCCTCCTCGTCGGCTTGTCTGGCGAACTTGGTCAATCTCTTTGCAAGTGGATGGTTGAGCAGGGCGCTAGGTACATCGTGCTTACAAGTCGACGACCTAATGTCTCTCAGCACTTCCTTGATGCTATGGCAGCCATGGGCGCTACTGTCAAGGCTCTTCCAATGTAGGTATACCCCTCCGCTCTATACATCAACAGATATACTGACCTTTGTAGGGATGTCACTGATCGTGACTCGCTCCATTCATGCGTCGATACCGTCAAGAAGACACTACCCCCCATCGCAGGTGTCGTCAACGGCGCCATGGTCCTCCGCGACGCTCTATTCGAGAACATACCCTACGAGGACTTCATGAAGGTTCTCAGCCCCAAGGTCCTCGGCTCCCAGCTCCTCGATGAGATGTTCTACGACACTCCTCTCGACTTCTTCATCTTCTTCTCTTCCACCACCGCGGTCATGGGCAACAGCGGCCAGAGCAACTACATCGCTGGCAACATGTTCATGAACGCCCTTGCCGCCCAACGCAAGAAGCGAGGTGTTGCTGCGTCATCTATTGATATTAGCTCCATCATCGGTCTGGGCTATGTTGAAAGAGCTGAGGATCTTAGTGAGGATACTTTCATCAAGATGGGTTACAAGCCTATGTCAGAGCAGGATCTGCAGAAGCTATTTGCTGAGGCTATCGTTCTTGGGAGACCAGACTGCGATGAGGTTTGTGAGCTTGTGACGGGTGTTACGCCTATTTACACAGACGCTCAAGCCAGCGATCAGTACTTGAAGGATGTCAAATTTGGTCACTTCCTTATGGAGCGACTGGATACTCAGGCTTATAGTGGCAAGGCATCAACTGTACCTGTTAGGGTGCAGCTGGCTGATGTCAAGACAAGAGCGGATGCTGTTGCTATCATCAAAGGTATGTCCCCATTCTCACTCATTTG
The DNA here is from genome assembly GCA_002980475.2 of Fusarium beomiforme. Lineage (NCBI taxonomy): Eukaryota > Fungi > Ascomycota > Sordariomycetes > Hypocreales > Nectriaceae > Fusarium > Fusarium beomiforme. Next base: position 9,014 of record PVQB02000549.1, on the reverse strand, counting down.
AAGCTTGCTAACACTCACCAGATTCCTTCATTGTTCGACTTCGACGAGTCCTGGCTGTCGGCCCAGATGAGGTCATCAACGAAAAGGTCACCCTTGTCGAACAGGGTGTTGACTCTCTGATGGCTGTCGAAGTCCGCTCGTGGTTCATCAAGGAACTCGATGTCGATATTCCCGTTCTCAAGATCCTCGGTGGCATGTCGGTTCCAGATCTCGTCGAAGAGTCCCTCGATCTTATCTCTGACTCCATCCTCGACGTCGCATCCCTCGAGGCCGGCAGCGCACCAACCACACAACCTGCAAAGCCCGCTCTCCAAACAACCCGCGTCACACCCCCTGAAAGCACAAGCGACGATAGCAAGCCCCAAACGGGCTCCGACTCATCCCGCTCTCCAATAGACACGCCCTTAACGTCAATGGAAACCCAAGAACCTGTCAAGGTGGAAGACATTGCTGACAGTACGGACAACTCCACTCCCCTAAAGACCTTTCCTAACGAGCTGTCCAGCATTATGTCCTATGGTCAAGCAGGATTCTGGTTTCTAAACGACTACCTCGTCAATAAGGGGGCGTTCAATATGGCCGTCATGTTGAAGCTCACAGGTCCGATTCGGGTTCAGGCTTTGGAGAAGGCTGTGAGTCTTGTTGCGGAGCGTCATGAGATTTTGAGAACGAGGTTCTTTTGGGGGGATGATGGTGATGAGAGGACGCCTATGCAGGGTATTAACCCTTCTACTATGAGATTGACGACGAAGAAGATCATTGATGAGGATGAAGCTGAGAAGGAGCTGAAGAAGCTTCATGATGAGGAATGGGATTTGAGTGGTAGTGAAGGAGTCAAGATCACTCTACTGTCATTATCGGATAATGTTCACTTTCTTTTGTTGGGTATGCATCACATTTATATCGATGGATACAGCTTCAGTGTGTTTTTCAAGGACCTGGAAGTTGCTTATACGAAACTCTCACTCCCTTCTCTCCCCGTTGCGTCACAGTATCGCTCTTTTGCACTCCAACAACGACAGATGTACGAGAATGGCGATCTCATCAAATCCATTGAGTACTACCGACGAAGTTTTCCCAAAGAGTTTGCACCTATTGAGCTTTTCCCTTTTGCACAGACGGCTGCGAGACAGTTCGCCAACGATTACTCGCAGTACGAAGCGAAGATGAGTATTGACCCAGAACTTGCTACCAAAGTTCGACAACTCGCCCGCGTCAACCGCTCTACTTCTTTTCATTTTTACCTCGCCGCTTTGGAACTCCTTCTCTTCAGACTGCTCCCCAATGCAGAAGAAATCTTCATCGGTATCGCAGATGCAAACCGTGGGGACAAGAAGTTCATGGGAAGTCTTGGTTTCTTCTTGAACCTCCTCCCTCTACGATTCCAGCGAAAGAGACGGGGTACGCAATTGAGCTCCATCATCCAGACTGCGCGCGACACAGCATACGGGGCGCTGCAACACTCGCAGCTTCCATTCGATGTTCTTCTCCGAGAGTTGAACGTTCCAAGGTCTGACAAGTACACGCCCATCTTCCAGGTCTTTATGGACTATAGACAGGTTGTCCAAGAGCGATCATCGTGGGGCGGTTGCAAGCTCAATGGCGAGAAATGGATCAACGCTGGTACTGGATATGACATTGCGTTGGAGGTCACCGAGAACATCACCACAGATACTCTGCTGAGTTTGAGACTTCAGAAACAGCTTTACTCTGAGGATCATACTCGTCTGCTTCTCAGGTCTTACCTGAGTGTGCTGGAGTACATGGTTCAGGGGACTAACAAGGCTGCTGATGCCACGCCAGCTTGGTCTCGGGAGGATCTTCAGGCTGCCCTCGAGGCAGGCAAAGGTAAAGCACCCGCAATTATAATAGCAATAAAATATCTGACTACTTCACAGCACCAGAGTTTCAGCCAAAGTGGCAATCAACCATCAGCCATCACATCGATCAGGTCATCCAGAACAATCAGTCCAAGATCGCTCTGAAGGACGGCAATGGCAAAGTGCTCACTTACCAAGAAATGGGCAAGCGCGTCAACTCAATCGCCCAGGCACTCATCGATGCTGGTACGACGCAGGGCACAGTAGTCGGAGTCTTCCAAGAACCCTCCTCTGATTGGATCTGCTCTCTCCTCGCTATTTTCAAGGCTGGAGCGGTCTATGTGCCTCTGGATCTGCGCAACTCGATTCCTCGCTTGACCAGTATCGTCAAAGCTTCTCGACCTTCGGTCATCATCACAGATCACACAACTGATGACAAGGTTGAACATATCGGGGCCAAGTTCATTACAAAGTTACAACTTTCCAACCTCGTTGATCAGGAGTTTCAGGAGTCAAATCGCGCCAAAACCGGATCTCTAGCTGTCATTCTCTTCACTAGTGGCTCTACTGGTGAGCCGAAAGGTCTCATGATGACGCATACCAACCTCCTGTCCTACGCCGAGGTATCAAGCAAGACTTTCTATAATCCAGATGAGAACCTCGTGGTGTTACAGCAAAGCCCATTCAGTTTTGACTTTTCACTCGATCAGACCACGGCTGCTTTGGCTAATGGCGGTTGTCTTTACATCGTGCCTGCGAGCAAGAGGGGTGATCCAGATGAGATCAGCAAGATCATGGTGAGCGAGCGTGTGACTTATACCACTGCTACACCATCAGAGTATGATCTCTGGTTACGATACAGTACCAGTACTTTGCGCCAATGTACATCCTGGAAGTACGCTTTCTCTGGTGGTGAGGCGATGAGCCACAAACTTGCTCGCGAGTTCGGAACATTGAACCTCAAGGACCTTCATTTCTTCAATGGCTACGGACCAGCAGAGACGACAATTCTCTCTCACCGAATCGACCTCAAGTACACAGACCGTGATCTCCCTGACCCCCTCCCCGCAGGGTATCCCATGCCCGGCTTCTCAGTCTGCATTGTCGATGACAAGATGCGCCCCGTCCCTCTCGGTGTGCAGGGTGAGATTGTCATTGGTGGCCCATGCATCGTATCTGGTTATCTCAACATGCCAGACTCTACCAAGGACAAGTTCCTACCAGATACCTTCTTTGGAACGTCTGGAAAGGTGTATCGCAGTGGAGATCGCGGTCGCTTGTGTCGTAACGGCTTACTATTCTGCGACGGCCGTCTTGAAGGAAGCAACATGATCAAACTTCGAGGTTTCCGCGTCGAATTAGATGAGGTTGAGAAGACGATCATCAGCCACTCCGACGGTGCACTCTCACATGCAGTTGTTACTGTCCGGGGCAGTGAAGAAGGGCGATACCTAGCAGCCCACGTCGTCTTTTCTCCCGAGTTTCCAGAGCACAATCAAGACGTTGTGATGAAGGCTCTTCGACAAACATTGCCTCTTCCTCCATACATGCGCCCCTCTGTCTTCCAGATCCTGTCAGACATCCCGCGCACAGCCCATCTCAAAATCGACAGAAAGGCTATCCAAGAGATGCCGGTCGAGATTACCAACTCTCATGGCTCTGGTAGTTTGACTCCAGCAGAGCAAAAGCTGGCCGAGCTTTGGCGTCGCGTGTTGCCTCTTGATCCTGGGTCTCTTGTTCCGGAGTCTGACTTCTTCCTCATTGGCGGAAACTCGATACTTCTGGTGAAGCTACAGGCGTTACTCAGACAGACCTTTGAGACGGCTCCTAAACTTGTTACGCTCATGGGTGCTAGTACGCTTGGCGCCATGGTTGTTGTTCTTGAGAACTGTGGATCGGTCAGCGTGATTGATTGGAACAATGAGACAAAATTACCCCAGGATCTCCAGAACATCACATCTCTTCGTCCGGTCAGCAAGACAGATGACATCACGGTTCTTTTGACTGGTTCAGCAGGTTATTTCGGTCGACATCTCCTCCCAGCTCTGATCAAGGACCCAGGAATCTCACAAGTCCACTGTCTCGTTCGTTCCGTGAACAATGAGAAGCTCAGTACCAACACCAGCACCAAAGTCAGAGTCATCGAAAGCGACGTGTCGAAGCTAAGTCTCGGTCTTTCGGATTCTACGTACTCTCGTCTCGCTGAGGAGACAGATGTCATCATACACTGCGCGGCCAACCGATCTTTCTGGGACAGATACGAAGTTCTCAGACCAGATAACGTGGATTCTGTGAAACAGTTGGTCAGGTTTACCGCCACTTCTGGTCGTTTGATTCCGTTGCACTTTCTGTCTTCAGGTGCCGTGACGAGCTATTCTGGAGATGCTGTGACTCCGCCAACTGACGGTAGTGATGGATACGTGGCTACCAAGTGGGCTTCTGAGACTTTCTTGAGGAATGCTTCAGAATCAATGGGCCTTCCTGTTTACACTCATCGTCCAATTGCAAGCAGCACATCATCCAAGGCCAAAGACAACGAAACTTCGATCGTCAATGAGCTTGTCAGCATTGTCAAGTCTCTGGGTCTCCGACCATCATTCCAAGGAGTTAGCGGCTCAGTCGATTTCATGCCAGTGGAGCATATCGTGAAATCCATACACAGCACTATCTTAAGCTCCTTGAGTGCTGGAAAAGGATACTATATTGTGCAACATGAAGCATATCAACGAGCGTTTGTAGAGGATTTTGCTGCTGTTGTGCGTGGGGATGACAGTTTGAACAAACTTCCTAGTATTCCTATTCTAGAATGGTTCGGAAGGGGGAAGAAGGCTGGTTTTTCTTATTTCCTTGCATCTCAGGATTTGGTCATGGGTTCCCTTGAGGGTCACCTGGTTTCTAGGCGTTGAGATCTGCTTCTAGAATATATGGGATATTTTATTAGAATTTCATAGACATAAAACTCAGTCACGTTGAATTCTGTCATACTTCAATCGGTCTATAATTCGAATACCAGTCAGTAATGTCTCTGGGTCAATCTGATGGCAGAGATGAACCCTAGAATGCTAGCTTGGGTCGGAGACAGGACAAAACACACGCAGCCGCTCGAGGGATAGCATAAAACTTAGTATCTTAGCCTAAGTGACAAAAATACTTAGGAAGCCTAGGATAATTAAGGGTTAACTTAGGGGCCTTTTAATTAATTTATTTTTGTCCCCTACTTGAGAGTCTTAAATCTGAGACACCCTCGTGCTCCCAGCTAGTACCAATCGAATAACGGGTACTCGGTATTTTCTTACACTTAGACCACGAGCCACTAATGGCACTGCTGTCTCATTGCACGTCTAGCCGTTAAATACAGCCTAGTAGTTCCGTAAGCCATACTACCTATAGCTTGACAGATGGATACTAGGCAGGAATAGATATCGCATGCTAAGCGCGTGAATCCCTCATTAACGCCTCTTCCAAGGTGCCATTAACAGCTGGACGATATCTCTTTGCTAGTTTGTGTCGACCAGTCGGTCTGTTGCTTCCAGCGTCGCTTGCGCGCAGTCGCTTTGCTAGATTGGGGTGGTTGGTCGGCTTATCTTGGCCTGCCTTGGTTACTGGCTGTCGCTTTGCCAGTTTTTGGTGGCCAGTTGGATCTTTGGCTCCTCCATTGCTTGCGCGCTCTCTTTTAACCAACGTCAAGACCTCGACTACTACATAGTCTACTGGGTTCGGTTGGTCAGGTAAATAGTCTTGCTGTGATAGATCCTGAAGACTGGTTGGATCATCGGAATCGGCAGAGTGGTCATTGATCCTATTATACATAGCCTGTTAGTCTGGGCATCTTTGGTGTCAGGAAGGAGGAGTTTGACTTACGCTTGTACTGTTCCAAGTATGAGACACGAGAAGATGATAGACTTCATTCCCAACATTTTTGCTTTGATAGGTTTCTTTAAGGGAAGTTTGTAATGACTTTGGTTGGTAGAGAAGACGGTTTTTTTACGAGGTCTCGGCATGCATATTTATGACACGAGAGCTGGAATATTTACCAGTATCTCGATTTCCGTGCTAAGCTTCATAAGACTGGCGTTGTAATTTGAAAACCATACGCTAAGACAAGGTAAGGCCGCAAGGCGGGTGACAAGCTTTGGCTCACGGACATAATCGACCCTGCTGCGTAGTAGTCTGCCAGGCAATACAACTAAGACAAAATGAAAATGTATGATATGTTAGTTTTTTCGTCCGATTTTCCGGGAATTATTGCCGACTGACTTTCTCAGAAATTTAGCGTCTCCTCCTATACTAACTTCCTGATATTCTTCTACAATCAGTATATCCTATTATGAGACATGTACCGTGTTAATGAAGCCTAGTTAAGCTCATGATATCTGATTAAGATACACCGACAATCTTATTTGTTTCTTTATACATAAATAATGCGATAATTAGTAAACAAAGATCAAATGTTTTGAAATACAATATTCTCAGACTCTACAGACTCATCATGTTGGTGAAGAACAGTCATTTAGTTAATGTCAATGCGCCGGGAGCTATGACAAGGAGTCCCCCGGCGTATACCGCCGCTACGGGACATTTACAAAATTATAATAAACTGATCAGGGCTGACAAAAAGTTTAAATCTCCAAACCCCCTTAATTACCTGTCGCGCCGATATAGCCAAGGTTGTATCATGGTCACCTAATATTGTCAATACGAGATAAGACGGGTGGGATCCATGTTGGCAATCCTGTTCCTTAGCGAGTCTCGCGTGTTTTTCAGTAGCCTTGAGCCATTGAGCATAAGCAACGTTACGATGGTCATTGCGAGCCGGTCTCGGCATGTTTCTTGATAAGCTTCGGTAGTGGCTTCAGTAGTGGCTTACAATTGACTGCAGCACTTTGGGATATTGAACGTCAAACGGCCAGAAGAGATGTCAAATGCTTCTATGATGCTTTGTCAGATACAAATGGTTCTAATGCTCGTGCTTCTTGCTGGGCTATGCCAATACCCATTTAACGAATCAACGGTATTCACAAGTGCGTAGAACCTCTATTGATTGCCCAACCGGTAAACACAGTGACCTGATTTCATGCCAACGGTGTGTCACGCGACCACCAGTTCTAAAAAATCAGGTTTCATCTGTCCTTATCAGCGACGGAATCACGTTCTTTCTCCCTAGACTGACAACCAAGACACCAAAAGGTGGTTTCAAACAGGCCCAAACATCGCCCCAAGTCTTGAAAACGGGCTATCGGTTGACATGCCAATAAAGAACTGGTTATTTGACCCTGAAGCAGAGTGCCAGGTCTACCCCGCAAACATCATGTCGTATATTCAGCCTTATCCTGATGGACCACGCTGACAAAATAATACGCGGACATTTACTGACGATCTAGGTAGCGCTTTATTTTGGCACCTAGCGCTGGCCAGCCTTGCCTTCGAATCACGACGTCCTAATAAGCCTCAAACTCTCAACATCCAGAGAAAATTCAGATGAAGCAATTGTTCTTGGGTTTTTGGGACATCTCTTAACATATTCTTGCCTGCTGAACCGAGAAACCAGTCCCTGCCAGTCCTGTCTTTTAATTGAACTTTCTCATTTTATCTCCTTTTATATCTTCTCTTGCCATAATATACTGCCCTTCCTTAACCCCCATTTGTTTACGCTTAGAGTTATATCGCCGTCATACGTTTTTCGTCCGACTTTAGGGCAATCCTCACGATGAACGTCCTAAGAAAACTCGGGAATCTGATAGCGCCGCCGCCGCAACAAGCAGACGACGGTCGCGATCAATGGCCCTCGCGCACAGCTTACATTCTCGCGTCGTTCGGTGGCGCCGTAGGCATGGGCAACATGCTACGCTATCCCCCACAAGTCTACAACAACCACGGACTGCAATGGTTCGTGCCCTACCTGATGGCCGTGTTCCTCCTCGCCATTCCCGCCATGGCCCTTGAGATCGCTGCCGGTAACGCTTATCGCGATGGTACAGTTGTGGCATATAACTCCATCAACAGACGCATGAAGGGTATCGGCTTTTCTCTTAACTACGTCGGTTTCGTCGTCGTTATCTATTTCGTGCCCATTCTGGCTTGGGCTATGGTGTACTTTCAGAAGTCTTTCTCGAATAACCTGCCTTGGGCTGGCGATACTGAGAATTGGCTCATGTATGAAGTTGTCGGTGCTGTTGATCCTGATACCTCAGGTCATTGGGTAGTGTACCCGGGCGTGTCGCTTAATGGTCGTCTCGTGGGCTGGAACGCCTTTACGTGGTTCATCATCTGGCTCTGCATGTTCCGAGGAGTTGGTCTCACTAGACGCGTCGTCTACTTCACCATGGGTCTGCCCATCATCATGGCTGTCACCCTCATCGGTCGTGGAGTATCATTGCCCAATGCCAGCGAGGGTATCAAGCTTTATTTCGCGAGCTGGCATAGCTCAAAGCTCGTCGGCACCAAGATCTGGCGTGATGCTGTCGGCCAGGTCTTCTTCTTCTCAACTGGCGTCGGTTTTGGATACTATACTATATATGCATTTTATAACCGCAAATTCGCCAACGCGGCCCAGGATGCGGTTATCATCGTTTTGTTCAACTCTTCGTTCGAGGCCCTGTGTGCTTTTGCTGTTTTCGGTATCGTTGGGTATCTCGGTATGCGACCTGAAGACACAGGTGAGATTGGAAGTTACGGGCTCGGTTTCATGACATATCCCGAGGCTTTTGTGGAGATGCCTGCTTCAGGCTTCTTCTCGGTCATCTTCTTCTTCACCATCATGCTGCTCGGTATCAGCTCTTCCTTTGCTATGCTGGACGCCGTCATGACTCTCATTCTGGACTCCCCATTTGCCAAGAAATGGAGTCGGCCTTGGGTTGCCACTGTCATGGTTACGCTTTGCTTCCTCCTTTCCCTTCCTCACTGCACACAGTTCGGCTTCTATTTCACCGACGGAATTGATCGGTGGATCAATAGCATTGGGCTTGTTTTCATTGTTTGAGCCGAATGCGTTGTGTGAGCTAGAGCGGGTCGGTCAGTCACACGGGGATACAGTCAACAAGGTCAAAGTTGAAGGTCATGAACAGATGAGTTGTATAGTCTAAGTAGGTCTATGGAATCCGGGTCAGAATTTATATGTAAAATACAGTCATTCACCCAGGTTGCTGCCTGCCCTGCCTAACAAGCTTGTTTGCCCTCATCTTGGTGTTTGTCCTG
>PVQB02000548.1:530-65430 GCA_002980475.2 Fusarium beomiforme | reverse complement strand
CTATCTCGTGTCTCGCCATGTAACCTTCATACTTCATGCAAGCCTTTCGTTGCTGCCTCTACCTACATCAAGCAGAGAACTGTCATGCCCACAACGAGTTCTTCTTCCAAGAAAGACGCCAAAGCCTCTTCGCCCACAAGTCATAACAAACGCCGCACAGACGAGCCATACACGTAAGTACAAGTCTCATGTTCACCGTTCAGTCCCCGTTCTGCAGCTTGTTTGATGGGGGCAAACTTGAAATCATCAGGTCGACGCGTCTTTTCATTCATGCTAACAACGATCACAGATACAAACACGGTCCTGCAAGCAGCTTTCTTTTGCACTAGCGGAATCAATACTTCATTTCGCGCAAGGAACAATGAACTTCTTTCGCTCCACAGGCCTACTACACGCCATCACATCATCTTCTATGCCCCCCTCCCAAAACCTTCCTTCCCATTAGCACATATTTCACCATCAGAGCCGGTAGCAGGCCGCTCATCCCGATCATTTCTACTACCACCACCCCCATCATGTCTACACACAACATGAGTGGTGAGAGGCCTATCACTACCTATCATCCCCAAGACCATCCCAAGTGTTAGGGACCACCTCTTTCTCATCCGCAATAACTTGCGCGCTCCGCTCTCTTAAGAAGCCAAGTATTATGTGCTTCAGTCACTCCAGTCATCGAAGGCTGCAGAACCTCCACACGAGTCAACCAAAACATCTTACCTCGCTGCCTCAATCCAAAGACTGCGGCCAAGTTCCATATGCTAAGACTGCTTGATTACATTCGCCGACAACAGCCCATGCCCACTAACATGTAAGTTCGCTTTACTATGCTATCATTATTGATCAGAAGTTGACAAACAATCTTTAGGCCAAACACCCCGTTACACATATATCATTTGGCTGTCATTTGTCCAACCATTATCAGACTCGATTGTGAGCAACCACATGACTTACATCCGGGACTGCATCTTGCGTTCTGACCCTTTTACACAAGCTATCGATGACCTACAACACACCACTCTTCTGCCATCGTCTTCAAGATCTCAAGCTTTGATGATCCCAGGCCCACACTCCAAAGTTGCTCTTTGCTGCCCCATGTTTCATACGCGGGGCACCAACTCCTCCACCACGGAGGCGACAACGAGGCCACCCCTATCGCAGCCGGCTTTTGCAAGGCTTGTCGATTACCGACCCCATACCCGGGGGCTTTGGGGTTGAAATGACAGGCACACTTGTCGGGCACCCTTCAGGGGGAGCTCTGACTTCTCGTCGTCCACATCTATGGTGCAATGTACCCAGCAAATATCCGGGTGCAGGTCAGGCTTGTCAAGTAAGCATGTCGAGGCACTCCCTGCCGGGGCCTCCATCGATCTTTGTTTTCGAAGGAATGCCTACAGCGCCCATTTCGGTGTCTTGTGGGCACTCTACGCAAGTTCCCCTGGCACGCCGNNCATAGATCTCCGTTCTCGAAGGAGTGCCCGTAGCGCCCTTCGGGGTGGCTGCAAGCAGCTGTGGATGGGAAATCAGAACACCGCTGGAGATGAGACGGTCACGATACTCCTTCAACACGAGAGAAATTCGTCGACATAGGGCAGGAGAAGGCCCTTCGCCATGCCCTAGTGAGCAACACCATCCAAACAGCCGAGAGGCTTGTCCACTCTCTGCAGTTCCAAGTCAAGAGACACTATGAGAATCGAGAAGAAGGTCTTCGCATCTTACAGCAGCGTGAGTATGCTGCGAGGTAAGGCGCGCGGTGTGCGGCAGCTCTTGGCCAGCTTCAACTCTAAACAACACTTCTCAAAGTCAGTATGTTGCTCTCAGGGGCACTGGACTCGCCTTCCCTTTCAAGTACGCAGGCATTACTCTTCGCTACAGCGTCGAGGCTCGATCAAAGCGGTTCTCATTCAAGAGCTGGCGCCGCATCCAGGAACTCGAGGACGGCCTAGACAAGCTCAAGCGGTAGTGGCCGGCCAAAGGCGGGGTTAGCGATGAGTCTCCTTCTAATCAAAAGATGGCATGGTGCTTGACTATGGGAGAGCGGACGGTATCCCATATTGCCCACTGCCTTTGATGACAAGCCTTGGCTAGGTATATTGCTGATGGCTTCGACCGAGCTGCCTTGGTCAAGCTAATTTATATCATCTTCTCGAATCAAGTCCTTCATTGGCAAGCACCTCCACCGCGCCGGTATTTTAGTCTCACCTCTTCGCCCTGTTTCCATAGGCTTAAAGTTCATCTTTTTGCTCCTGGTCATAGTCCGAGGAGGCAAGCCTGGAGGAAAGAGAGCAGATCAAACCTCTGCTCCTGACAAACCGATTTCAGGCTGGAAAATTGTTGAGGATGGTGGACTGCGGAGGAGAGATAAGGCCTGTTTCCTGCCATCTACAGGTAGTTATCATAGGCCGAAGCATTCTGGCTCAGCCAATGATCTAAGATCCTAACTGGCTGAAGGTGGGCAAACCTGCCTCATATCCACTCCCCGTCTGTTCAACACCGGAAGCCATCATTATGCTGAACAGCTTGGGAGTGCTTTGGCCATCAATCAACAAAGCCTCAGGCTAAGAGGGGTACCGCATTCTTATCCTCTCAATAATCCTCCTGGAGTCGATACTTTGACTTTGGCAGCACTGGACAGAAATCACATTGCGCCAACACCACTTTCTGGCCATCGCCATGCTGAAGTCGATACACCCCAACTTATAGCTGTTCAAGTCGCCTTATATGTGTACGGCGAGCTTCCCCTCTTCGCTCTGCGTCTACAGGCTTAATGTTTAACCTTTTGCCCCTAGTCAGTGGTGTGAGGATGAAGGCGTCCCCGTTCTGCTACTACAGGCTTGAAGCTTGTCTTCCTGCCCCTAGTTAGTAGTTCGGGAGGGAATCTGGGAGGAGAGGAGGAGCAAGGCTGAGGAAGCAAAAGAGAAGACGGGGAGGAGTGGCTGAAGAGATGAAAATGGGGGAGGATTTGAAGAGGAGAAGAAGGAGATAAACCGAGATGTTCTTGATCAAGTTAATTTGTATCATCTTTCTCGAATAAAGTCCTTAATTGACAAGAAACCATGCTGCCTGAAGCATGCTTTGAGAGGAGTTGAATCTGGCCAAGTGCTGACGCAAACCCCGCGCCTTATCTCGACAAGCACCAAGAGCTCAGATGGGCTTTGGTGCAAATCCCTCCGACTGGGACGTTGACGAGCTCACGAGCTCTGTCCCTAAGATTATCCAACACGTCTCTCCCAGGCACCTTGAAATTGGATGGAATGTGCACCCGTACACACATTCGCCCCAAGCCAGAACTCTGTATACGAAACCCACTGAGTTTTGAGTCATATACCTACTTCCAGCCACAAGTCTCAACTGCAAATAACACATCTTTCATTTTCGACACAATACAGGACCTGGCTCCTCAATAGTGGATTTTACTGATGTGTATTTTCCCCCCTCGTCGTTGTCATTTTATGCCCGGGCCTCTCTGGCGCTTCATGCGGCATTCGCCCAGTGAAGCATACAAGATTTCAGCGGAAGCATCAAGTCAATATACATACTTACACATAACCACACTTCCTTTTCTCTTCCTTTTAGTGACAAGCGTGATTTTTGACGCTTCTTCTTTGCACTGCACCACTAGGAATCGTCCTTTCCATCTCGTGATATCTTGATCCCATCCAGAACCTCACATGTGGCACTCACATTTCCTGGTCATTTGGGTACTAGCATCACCTCCTAAGTTCAGCAGACTCTTCGCTAACCAGATCCATCGTCAAAAACGCTAATAAATCCATCGACCCGACGTTTATTCGATTACGAAACGAACATATCATGAATATAGAGCAGCCACGTGAGAATATCGATCGAATCTTGACATACAACTTACTCGACCTTTTGGGTTACCAAGATACCACCATCGTCACTGTACACCGTGAATGCTGCAATTTCCAATACTGCGACTTCACATGAGATTTCACAACCATCTTGCAGGGGCGACATCGACAACAGTAGAGGGGATACCTTGCCACCACGTAAAGGGGCTTCTAATGACGACCAGGACATTCCAGAACAGCTTAAGCCTTTTAAAATTTTTGGCCTCCATAACCTTGATACTTATCCAAATTGAAGCGTATATGCGGATGAACTTCGTATCTTGATGATTGACAACCGCCCACGAGCGGTTCACTGTCGCCTTCAGGCCATGATCTTTAGCTCTCACAGAGATGCATATAGATATCTGACAGGCATGAAGAGCATATTCCAAGGCATTCATGGCCACTAAAGTTTTAGAAACAGATTGCATGGTACTGACTTAACAACCTCGACGATGCTCATTGCCACGCCGCCTTGATCCTACCCCTGAGTCTGGAATACCACGAACGCAGCACCGTAGCAAGTCAGATAAAAGTTTCAAACCTTCTAAAATGAAACGCTGCGCCTCTATCAGGCGTCATATGTGTATTTCCCTGGCTTGAAACTGCTGAAGATGCTCGTGTCTTATCAAACCACGCCTTAAATATCCGTCTCCTAAACTGTCTTCTTAGTCTCTTCGATCGGCCAAATCATCGCAGGCATTGCAAACTTCTCTTCCCAGAACCTCACAGTACCTACTTGCCGAAAGCCCATCTTTTCGTAGAGTGGTCGTCCTTGTACACTGGACTCAAGCGTCGCTGAAACTCCCTCCTCATCGCAACGATCAAGACCCCACTGAACAAGTCTCCTCCCAATCCCAGTTCTTTGACATTTTGGTGAGGTGGCTAGTAAACCGAGACGCCAACGCTCAGTAGGGTAAAACTTGTATGTTTGTTCAACTGCGTCTCCTGCTTCTCTGGTAGCGTTGAGTTCAATTCCGGGACCTGCTTGTCGGAGGAAGAACCAATAGAACATAGTCCATGCAGCCTCAAGCCTCGCGATCCCTACGAGAGACTCGTTAGCTCAACACTTTCTTTGGAAATACGATCTGGAGTCTGGACTCACGCTTATTCCAGTTATCTCCCTGCCAACTTCGAGCGACATCACTGTTTCCGTAACGACACCAGATTGCACAAGCAACGAACTCTCCCTCCCCGCCATTCTCTCCTTGCTTCCGAGCGGCCAGAGCGACTGAACCTTTTCTTCCGTACTCTTCGACGAGGGTCATGCGCCACATGCTTCGCGCCGACTCGGGGTGCTCATGGCGACCAGGGACCATGGCACAAAATAGATCATCTTCCATGAATGCGTCACAAACCAAGTCTATGAGTTCCTCCAGCTGCTCACGAGAGCCGACCCGAACAATTTTGAGAGCGGGTTTGGTTGATTCCATAATTTCCATTGTCGATGGTATGGGGATATTGTCGAAGTCAGGCGTCAGGTGAAGGTAGAGAAGACAATGTCTATTGATATAAATTATGTATGTATAAAGATAAATAAATTCATATTGGCAAATCTCATTGTGTGCCGCGTAAACCATAATTTAAAGAACATTTTGTTGTGTGAGTAGAGGTGTTAATGCGTGGTTGATGCCTTGTGGCCTTCGTATTCCTATCTTGGCGCTTTCCTCGGCGTCCACGGAAGGACATGATATCCCTGTCATTGTCGTCGCCTGTCACGAAATGGTCCGATGATGGAATCTACGGTCCCTGTTAGTTACCTACCCTATGCTGCGAGTCAGAATCTCAAATTTTAGATCTCTCGGCAATTATTCTAAACATCGATTGCTGAAGAGCGGAAGATTGTGTTTCACAAGACAAGCACTGAGCGGTGCCCGCCTCTGGGCGTCCCATCATTGCACGGTCGCCAACATCAGTCATCACTTATATCCAACAAACCTAGCGAATCTCCCTTTATCTACAACAAACAACACAATCGAACGCAAACATGGGAAAAGCTACGGTCCATCTCACTGATACACAAGAGGTCAAGTTAGAGTCAGCTGTAGGTGTTCTTCTGACTTTTCAGCCTTGCACATTTTCGAATGTAGTGAGTGAATAGAGCGCAATGATCCATGATCCATGATCCATGATCCCAGTCGACGATCAGATCAAAATGCTGTCACTTGTGCGTTGGCAGAGGAGACTTACATCCATCCATCCATCCATCCACAGAACCGATGCCTGAGCTAGCCATGGTTCTTGGACAACACTGTTTTCCTCCCTTGCATTCACCGGAAAGCCCGGAAACACTCCAACTCTCCGTACATCATGACCGCAGTCTCTTGTCTCTGCAAGAATGCGGCACTGCCGCGCCAGCGAACAACCAAGAGATTGAGGCCTGCATCCCACGAGCTCAAATATCATCATCAGCAGCTTGCAATTCGAGCTGAACAAACCTCGCACCCCTTTCTTGATAGGACGGAATAGGCGGGGCCCTGAAATGATCAAATTTCGATAGCGTGCCCAGCTTAAAAATGGCGCTTGATCATTGGACCTTGATTTGATCCTTCTTTGGGCACCTGCAGATCGCCAATCAGCTGTTGGGCTGCAAACTGTCTTTCAGCTACCTCTGTCCTTTTGAGCCGTATACATGCAGCCAAATCAATTACCTACATGAAATATGAGCGGTTTGACATTGCACATGATGATATTCATTGCGCTCTTCTTTTAGTACGTACTAGTTGGAAATCCTCCACGGCCTGTCACTAAATGCTCAAGATTCTCCAGAACCCCAGACTCCGAAGTTCACAGACCACTATTTATTCCTGTTCCCCGACGAATCCTCCTCCAGTTCTCCACTAAGTTTAGCAAGGTCAATGAAAGACACCATGTTAAGCCCTCACAAGAACTAGGCTTACTCAACTCAAAGCTACGTCCCAGGGCATAATCTCTCCATCCCACGTTAACAGCCGGGTTTTCCTCCAATAATACTCAACCGGTTCATCTTTAAGCAATATCCGTGTTACTAGATCTCCGTCGATCTCCTAATTAAATAAGGATGGGTGGTCCTTGGTTTACCCGCTCAGACGAGAACAAAGATCGCTCCGATGTTTCGGACAGGCCAGTGGAGGTTGGCATGGCAGCCGAGACTAAAGACATCTATAGAAAAAGCAGCTGGGACCCTTGGCAGGAATGGACAGACGATGAGGTAGGAATTGACGGAAGATCATCACATGCTTCAGCCAAATACGCACTCATCGTCCGCCGCGAGAAACAACATGGCGAAACTGACGAAGCGATACTCTTGCTGCATTCCATCACAGTCCAGAGTCCGTTGCTCAAAAAGATTCTTGGCCCGGTATTCAAGGGATATAGGGGGGTCAACACAAATCTCAAGAAGCTCGAGTTTCATGCTCCCTTCCGAGAGTTTTACTACAGATGGGACGAGTTTAAGCGAGCCGATCCCAGCAAACGTGCGAATAACCCCTCCGAGGAGGTTGCTCATTACAAACTTCTTGCCAATATCATCCATGCTGAAATCGAGCCGCGCATTGAGCAAGCTTCGGACCTTATGAAGAATGGCGTAATATCGTTTGATTATGTTTGGGCACTCTTCGAGCCCGAGAGTGAGGTATACACAAAGATCGAAGGTCGTGACAGACTGTTTGCTATGAGCAGTGGCAACTATTCCAAGACCTCGGACGGGACAGTCGCATATATGCTGAATGTCCGGTACATTGACACCGATGGAGATATCTTTGGCTACACGGAAACAAGCTTGACAATATTGCCGTTCGAGAACATCAAGCCAATCTTGGATTTGGAGGTTCTGCCAGCGCACTTTTGCCCCGGTTTTGATAAAGTGAAGAAGAAACTCGTTCAACGTGGTCGAGTCTTTGAGAGTTTAAGGGGTATTCACCACAATATATACTCGGGTATGTATAGTCTCGCGAATACAGCCTCGGGAGTTCCAAAGCAACGGCATGTAAGTCTTTTTCGCCCTGAGAGGTTTCCTCGGTCTTCTAACGGCTGTTCAAGGTGATAGATGAACGGATCATCATTGATTGCAGAACCTTTTTGTGGTATAACCACGGTATTATCAGTCCCCTTCGATCACTTGAAACTGAAGCCTCTGATCCCGCGGCGAATGATTTGTACTACGATGAACGGAAAAGCTCTTCTATTTACTGGCCCCGGCCAGCAAAATCATACGCCGCAAAACCTTTGATCAATGGTTCGCAAAGCATACGTATGTATTCAAATGTTTCGGGACAACTTAGAAGTCTGTTGCTTTCATGTCTTCGATGTTGTAGTTTGAACCGCTCAATAGAGGCTAACTGTTTCAGCAAATTCATCCCATACGAAGCTCTCTGATAGCCAGCATGCCCTGTGTACGAACCTTGTCAAAGGATTCTGCCTGAAAACCAAACAATGGGGTATGTTTCAAGCTTTGGACAATGGAACATGTTCTCATCATCATTCCAGGGATATTCGATATTGAGCGCGTAGAAGAAGTTATATGGAGCTCGACAGCTTTTGATCAACTCGTACTGCCGCATGATTACAAGAGAATCATCCAAGCATTTGTTGCTGCCCAGATGTCAGGCTTGGATAACTTTGATGATGTGATCAGAGGAAAAGGTGAGATTTAGGAGATAAAAGGATGCCTGACTTGCAACTGATCAGACTCAGGAAGAGGCGTCATCATGCTCTTGAGCGGAGAGCCGGGGATAGGGAAGACACTGACGGCTGAATCTGGTAAGTTTATTCTTATAAGAGAATTTCAAACCCTAACATGAGTACTTTGACTTAGTCGCCGAAATCATGCAAAAGCCTCTATACAACATGAGTGCGGCCGAGTTGGGTGATGTCGCGCAAGAAGTTGAACAAAAGCTAGACTGTGCTCTGGAGCTCTCGACAAGATGGGGCGCAGTCCTTCTCCTCGATGAGTGTGACGTCTTTCTCGAATGTCGGACTACTTCGGATATCAAACGAAACAAATTAGTGTCGATTTTCCTTCGGTTGTTGGAATACTTCGAAGGCGTCATGTTCCTGACCACCAATCGAGTATCCTCTTTTGACCCGGCCTTTGAGTCTCGGATTCATCTCACTATTCATTATCCTAACCTGGACTGTACAAGCAGATTGCACATCTGGAAGACATTCGTCAATATTGGCACTGATGCCAATGGCCTTTCAGAAGATGAGTTTGGCGAACTGGCCACTATTGAGCTCAATGGAAGGCAGATCAAGAATGTGGTAAAAACGGCGAGGCTTCTTGCTACACATGAGAAGACGCAACTAGGCATGAACCATATTAACACGGTGTTAAGAATCAAGAAGGGGCTGGCAGGAGAGTTGTGATTTGGAGCTTAGGCCATTCGATAGGCAATAGATCAACTCTCGAGCACGTTGCCCTTTCTCCATTGATGTGTCCTCTACCCGGGACAGAAATATCTATCGACTCTTTCAAAGCTTCTTCGATCCACCACCACAGCCGTGCGTCTCCAACAAATCCCGGATTCATTTCAGACATTATCGTCAGCTCTCTCGCCACAGCTAGCCTGTTCGATTTTTCACTAGAGAAAACTTCCTTCTCTCTTTCTGTGACCCCACGATCTGGCAGGTCATCCTCTCTCAACTTGGCCAGAAGCTGCTTGTTACTTGGAGTTATCTGTCGCTGATGGAACAGCCGACCATAGTCTACCGTATTGACAGCGGGCTTGTAAACGAGTTCATACAGTTTGCGGAACAAGGGAAGATCCTGACCGGAGAGATGACGGACTAAGCGAGAAAAGTACCACATCATCTCAGCTCTATCCCGCGTACTCCGCTCGATATTTCTGGATGCTTCAGAACAGTCGGACTGGAAGGCAGCGACGAAAGCTGACGAAGGGGACTTTGAAGCCCCTTCGAGCTCTGGAGTCGCCAGTAACTGAGTGATTGGACCTGTTGTCGTAGAACCCTAGTCGATAATACAGGTGATGTTTAGATCTTCCTCGACGAATATGTTTCCGCTGTGAAGGTCGGGATGTGATATAGTAAAATCAGCCGACGGAGACATAATCAGCAGCACCACTTCCTCTAGTATATGACCGGCGATATAGTAATCTAACCAGTTCTTACTGCCCTCAAGCTTATCACCGACAACTGCGAAGTCACCCCTTCTATTGGTAGCTTTCCTAAAGCTATCCCAAGATGGATAATCATCTGGTTTAGGAAGTGGCGAGAAGAACAAATTAGGCGTGAGTGGGAGCTCCTCTGCATGGGCGACAAATGCTTGTTATCAAAGACCGAAGGTATAGATTTTCCTGCGTGAAAGGGCCCCGTTCGATTCCTGTCTCGAGAGTCTCTTGATTGCCAGGTGAGAACAGGGGATAAACATTGACCAACCGAAAAGTCGCCGTTGCCATCTTCAAGCAGCGATCCAATCTTTTCGTAGTGCACTTTTGAAAGCTTTGACGTAATGGCACCAAGCTGCTTCATGATTTTCTTTCGGTCTAAGTCCGAGAGCGGGGGTTGTGATATGGGATTGTTGATATTCAGAGGTTGGATTGAGGGCCCGTTCCAGTGATAATCTGATAGAGGACGACCCGAAGCCTTACTCTGGAGAATTTATGGTGTTCCTATTCCATTTTCGTGAGTGCCACTGATTTTTATGTCAGTATAGGACTTAACTATCAGGCGTATGTCTGGCTTACTTGTATGAGTAAACTTTTGGAACGGGAATCAAACAATGAGTTTCCAGGTACTTCAAAGTAGCCGCTTCACTTATGAGGATCTTGGAGGTAGTTTCGTCTGAAAACATACCAGTATCGTAGCGTGGAGATCTAAACACCCATTAAACCCCATCATCAAAGTTGATGAATATTGCCGTTCATGCTACCGCTTTTCGGGACCGGGGATTCATCTCAGGTACATCGTGGACCTCGAAGTTTCCCTGCAAGAGAAAGAAGTGCTTCAAGGTTGAATTTGGCCCATCGAAATATTCTCGTCCGCCGCGGCGGCATACTTGACATAAATGTCTTTGGGACTAAAGGTGAGTTCTGTCACTTGGTTGATGGAGGGGAATGATAGACAAAATGGTCACGTGGAGTCCTAAAATAGAGGGAAAGAGCTAACCCTTCACCTTCACTGCTTGCCTGCTGATTGTTATAGACAGGTTTGGGCATTTTTGCCAACTTTATTATTGAATTGTTGTCTTTCGATGCTAGAGCCAAGCCAAGATCCTTTGTATCTTTTGTTCTCAGCCTATATAAATTTTAAAAGGAAGAACTCGCTGAGCAAGCCCAACAGAGGCTAGAGTTCCAAATAGATAATCTCCTAAAGGAGACTCCAGCGATATTTCTTTGTAATCGTGAACCACGCAGATGCAGTGCAAATTGCTTGATCGATTTGAATTCAATTTTCTCGTTTATATCCTCTCTTGTCTGGACGTTGTGCAGTTTCAGACGGTAGCTTGCAGGGTCGTGCAGACCAGGATCGGCCTCAAGTCAAGATGCCATTTGCATATAAACCCCCCCCCCACACACAAATGATATGACACTTAAAAGCCAAGAAGAGGAAAATTTAGGTCCGTAATTAATAAAAACCCTGTCTTTGAGATACCTAAAGGCGTCAGATCGACACTCGCTAATTAACTCAAGCCGTTCTACCGTTTTAATCCCCACTCCCGATCTCAATAGTAACAGCTCCAATCAGGACTACACAAACCATCACCAATGCAACCGAAACAACCAATAAGGTGCTCAAACACCACCACGATGTCGATTACACCAACGCCAAGATCAAAACTTCCGAGCATCCACGTGGATTGCAACCGACGTTAGCATTCGATGCTTACAATCCTTATCTCTCCTACTGGTCACTCAGAAACGTCACATCGCTGCCCTTTTCGTTGACCGTCACACCAGGACCCAGTTACACCAAACCAGGGCACAGAAGCGGTGATGCAATAGACTGGATGAAAACGTGTACAGGCCTGACGAGTTTGTTGGCTATCGGCATGTCTACGGCAGCATGGACGATAACGGAGGCGGGGTTGCGATGGTGGTTGTTACAAGCTTAAAAAGAGGCATATAGGTACGCAGAATAAGCTTGATTTTGTCTCGCAACGGCTTTCGATAAACCCACCATGAAGCCTGCTGCGTTTCTCTATGCCTCTGGCCTTCTGGCCACAGCTGTGATAGCCGAGTTCGACGGAAACCTGAACTACGCCAGTCCATCTCGTCGTCATGCCCGTCTTGGAATCGACGTCCCCTTGGTTAAGCGTCGATCTCTAAAGCGCGGCAACACGCCTTATGATCCTGCTCAGCTCAACTTTACCCACGGAGTGGCTTCTGGAGATCCTTTCCCTCAGAGCGTTATCCTTTGGACCCGTGTTGCGCCCTCGTCTCAGTCTGATGAGAGCGAGAATGTCGTGAACGGCACTGCGGGGCATTATAGCCATGAGACGGAGAAGTACATCAAGGCTGATCCTCATCCTATCTGTGTGGAGTGGAAGGTTTATGAGTCCAAGTCTACTTCAGGATATGGAAAGACGGCTGCCAGTGGACGAGCTTATACTACGTCCGATATCGACTACACTGTCAAGGTGCGAATAGCCTTCATGAAATTGAGATCTTGACTGATAGTCTCTAGGTCGAAGCCGATGGCTTGAAGCCTCTCACAACGTACTACTATCAGTTCGAAGTCTGCGACTCTGATGTCAAGAGTCCTGTTGGCCGAACCAAGACTGCCCCTACTGCCAACGATGAGGTTTCTGATCTGAGCTTCGCCGTGTTCTCTTGTAGTAACTATCGTAAGCTCACTTCCTCTTTTGAAAACTTCAAGGAGGAGGACTGACATTTTCAGCCAACGGCTACTTTAACGCATATGGTAATGCTGCCAGAAAAGATGAGCATGACTATGTTATTCATCTGGGTGATTATATCTACGAATATGGTGCAAATGGTAGCAGAGCCAGTCAACCATCTACCGAGATTTTCACTCTGCACGACTACCGAACTCGTCACGGACAGGTACACTCTCATCCGGATAGATCTTACATGACGCTACCACTGACATCTTCCTCAGTACCGCACCGATCCCGATCTCCAGCTTCTGTCTCAGAACTTCGCTTGGATCCCAACCTGGGATGATCATGGTAAGTTGCCCATAATACCTTCAGGGACTGTCTGACAATTCGCAGAATTCGCCAACAACGGTTACAGAGATGGCTTCTCTGGTCTTAACAACACCGAGGAGTCTTTCTTGAAGGAGGGCCGCAAGGTCACCGTTGATACTCGAAAGGTCAACGCTGTCCGAGCTTACTTTGAGTGGATGCCCATTCGGTACTTGATTCCAGCCAGACTTAGATTTTGATTTTAACTGACACTCATGCTAGTCAAACTGACCTGGATGACGGCCTTCGAGTTTGGCGATCCTTCCAAATGGGCAAGCTTCTCGATCTTATCATCCTAGACACCCGAAACTACGACCGTAGTATCACCAGCCTGGACTGGAACGACAACTACATCGACATGATTCGCGATGACCCCAGCCGCACTCTCATGGGAGGTCGTCAGGAGAATTGGTTCTACAGGTCTCTTAGTAAGTCTAAGGACCGAGGTGCCGCCTGGCGAATCGTTGGAAATCAGATTATATTCTCGCGTATCACTGAGGACTGGGGTAACGGCGAGGTACTTCCTGGTGATAACTGGAGTGTGAGTGAGACTTTACGTTTGATTTTTCTACAGGTATTGACTTCTGAAGGGCTACGTCGCCAACCGAAACCGAACTCTTGAGCACTTGTATGACAACGATATTGGCAACAACATCTTCCTCGCTGGAGACAGCCACCAGAATTGGGTACGTATCATTGCACTATTTATCAAAGCTCAACTGATAGATATCAGGTCTCGGATCTTGTTTGGCTCGGAACCAAGGACTATGACAACAAAACCGGTGCTGGAAGCATTGGAGTCGAGTTTGCTGGAACGGCTGTCAGCTCTAACGGTGTTGGCGGCCCTATCGAGCCTGCGGCTGGCAAGGCTGCTCGTGCCAGAGTCCAAAAGAACCCTGAGCTCCAGTGGCAAGAGGGTTATTACAGAGGATATTTCATCCTGGACGTGAACCCTAAGCAGGTTTCCTCTCGATTCTATGGTAAGTTTCAAATGTCTCCTATGATTGAATAAGATTACTGACCAGTTCAGGCTGTCCCTCTGTTGCCTCTCGCAACTCCTGGGATATCCCCCTGGCTAACTTTACAGTTGTCTCTGGTGAGAATCACTTGAAGCGTCCTGTTGCTGGTGGCCGTGCTGAGTCCGGCGCTCTTCGATATGGAGAAGTCAAGCATACAAACCTCACTCTCAACACGGAGACTGGCGAGTGGAAAAACGTTGGCTTTGACACCATGTATGTCAAGCACGATTGAGAGATTTAAAAATTAAAAAGGACCATATAATTATGAATCGGCCATAAACAAAGCCTAATAAACCAATTTCAGTTTTGAATGCTATATATGAACTAGAAGGGGATGAAGCATTTTGGGGGGGGTAATAAAGAAATAAGCCAAACAGTTTATCATCTTAACCAAGTCTCCAATCCCTCTAGCCCTCATACTCCTCAGGCTCACCCTCACCCTCATACTCCTCAACCTCGTCGTCGATCTCAGCGTCCTGATACTGCTGATACTCGCTGACCAAGTCGTGCAAGTTGGACTGGGCCTCGGTGAATTCCATCTCGTCCATACCCTCGCTAGTGTACCAATGCAAGAAAGCCTTGCGTCGGAACATGGCGGAGAATTGGTCGTCGACGCGCTTGAAAATCTCCTGGATGGCGGTAGAGTTTCCGACGAAAGTGGCGGCCATGGGGAGACCTCTTGGGGGGACAGAGCAGACGGAGGTTTGAACGTTGTTGGGGATCCAGTCGACGAAATACTGTGAGTTCTTGGTTTGCACCTTGAGCATCTGGTCTTCGATCTCCTTTGTCGATAGCTTACCGCGGCTAATCTCACGTTAGTCCATCTCATCTCACACATCATTTTGGGTCACAACTTACAAAATCGCGGAACAAGTGAGGTATCGACCGTTGCGGAAATCAGCAGCAGCCATAACATTCTTGTTATCGAAAATCTGCTGAGCAAGACTGGGCACAGTAAGATGTTGGAAGCCCTGCATCTTGCGACCAGTCAAGGGCGCAAATCCAACCATGAAGAAGTGAAGTCGAGGGAAGGGAATCATGTTGACGGCCAACTTGCGCAGATCAGAGTTGAGCTGACCGGGGAATCGGAAACATGTCGTCACGCCAGCCATAACTGTCGAGATCAGGTAGTTGAGATCGGCATACGAAGGGTCAGCGATCTTCAAGGTCTTCTCGTAAATGTCGTACAAGGCCTCGTTATCGATACAGAAGGTCTCATCCGAGTTTTCGACAAGTTGGTTCAATGACAAAGTGGCGTTGTATGGTTCGACAACGGTATCAGAAACCTTGGGCGAGGGCATGACGGAAAAAGTAGCCATCATACGATCGGGAAACTCCTCACGAATTTTCGAAAGCAGAAGCGTTCCCATACCTGAACCGGTACCACCGCCAAGAGAGTGGGTGAGCTGGAAACCCTGAAGGTGATCACAGTTCTCAACCTCATGTCGCACAACATCGATAGCCTCCTCAACGAGCTCAGCACCTTCGGTGTAATGACCCTTGGCCCAGTTGTTGCCGGCGCTGGCATTTCCGGCGACGAAGTTGTCGGGGCGGAAAAGCTGGCCTAGAGGACCCGCGCGGATGGCATCCTGAGGGCCGGGCTCAAGATCCACAAGGACTGCACGGGGGACATACTTGTCCTTTGTGGCCTACGAAAAGGTTAGTGAAAAAAAGACGGTGAGTGAATGAGAGAGTGGGAAGACGTGCTTCGGCGAAGTAAACGTCGATGCGCTCTCGCTGCTGGTCCTCGGTCCCGTTGTATCTTTGAGAAATTGTTAGATGAGGCAAATAAGGGTCACCGACTATTCAACACTCACGCGCCGCTGCCATCAACGCCATGCTCCTTAGAGACGGTTTGCCTGATAATGTGTTAATTCCTCAATCATCGAATCAGCTGCAATAATATTTACCAGAAACTGGAGCCGACTTGGTTGCCCTGCAATCATCAACTCAACACATGTCCCTCAATCAAAATTTGGTTGGGTGGCCCTTACACACTGGCCGACTTGAACGTGCACCTGTCAAACGCAAAAAAAAGTCAGTCTCGGCAAATGGAAAAACTCAATCTGTCACCCAAGCAAACAAACTCACAATCTCACGCATTTTCACTGACGTTGCCTCTTACGCGTACGGGTACGTTCGTTGTAAAGGGTTGAGGAGCTGCCTTGAGGCTTCGGACGACGTTTTATTGACCAAGTGATTAAAATGGTGCCTAAAAGTAAAATGAGTGAGAATTCCGGTGCCTGGGTGGGTTAAAAGGCGGTAGCGGGCGGTAGCCGTGGCCTGATTGAATATGTACATAATTGGCTGCTAATCAAACCTGTCGGATAACTGAATAATTTTAGACAGTCCCGTCCCCTCAGTCAGTTTTTTTTAAAAGTGGTCTTTTTTGGTTGCTATGGCTCCTAAGTCTTACAGCAAGGTGGCGCTGAAGGCAGCCGCATTTTCTGCGCTGTGGAGAAAGATTGATAGGCGGTTAAGGGGTTGTTTTGCTCTAGGCTACCGTATTACGGAGGACAGCGCCTTCGATGGGAGTAAACACGGAGGAATATTCTGCTTTCAACGATACTCTGATATCAAGGCGGACGGAATTGTTATCGTTATTTCGCTTCTCCTTTCTTGTGGCAAATTGGATTCTTGACCCCATGCAATTTGAGGCCCAAATTACGCCAACGCCCCAATGAGTTAGCTGCAATCAAGCCCCAGATATGCTGTCTTTAATGATTTCTCGACTAACAGCAATTGGCGTAGATCAGTCACTTAGTTGTGAAATTATGTTTCAGGAAGATTTATACACCGTCTTTCTTTCCGTTTGTGCAAATAGGCCAGGTCACGACTTGGGTATTGAATGTCTAGGGTAACCTAACCAACTCAATCGATTCACACACAAAAACAATTGTGAATAGCATCATTATCTTCCAGATTATTTTCTTATTGTGATAACATTTATCTTGGCGATTATATGTTCAGTCTATCGACGAAAACGCACTTTCTCAATCACTCCTAATATTTCCTATCGATTGTTAGCTTCAGATTCTAATTCCATGTTTTGGCCAAGCTGTCGGACATCAATCCGCCGTCTTATGTGTCGATGTACTAAACTCCCGGCGAAGGAATCATACCGACTGGTCGAGACTAGATGACAGCTGATGGCTTGAACTAACACGTGCGGCTGAAGACCCAACGCAGCTGGGTTCAACCACCACAAAACGTCTCAACCCAGCATTACAAACCCCTCATCATCAAAACTATTCGAGATGACAGACGCACAAGCTTGGGTCTTTTCAGAGCGTGGCCTTCCATGGGATGTTCTCAGTCTCACAAGTCAACCTATTCCTACTTTGCCACCTCCTCTTCCTCTTCCCAAGGATGTGCCAAATCCAGAAGAATGGATTCTTGTCAAAGTGGCTTTTGCAGGCCTTAATCCCGGTGCCATATTCCAAATGACTCTCGTCCCACCGGTCATCCGAAAGAAAACCTGCGTTCCTGAAATGGACTTCTCAGGCACAGTGATCGATGTTTGGCATCCTGAAGATGAAACCGGATCAGCCCAGTCGACGAGATTCAATAAGGGCGATAAGATTCTCGCCATGTTGCCAGCGAGCCATACTCTACCAACCGGAACGGGTGCTTTGGCTCAATATGTTCGACTTCCAGCAAGATATGCTGTGAAGAAGCCAGACGGCGTGACTTTTGCTGATGGAGCTGGCTGTTTGCTACCAGGTTTGACGGCACGACAACTGGTAAATGAGTCTGGTGCGAAGAAGGGTGATCGTGTTTTGGTCAACGCTGCAAGTGGAGGCATCGGTTCTCTTGTTGTACAGATGCTTCGAAAGGTTGTAGGACCTAATGGGTATATCGTTGGTATTTGCAGTGGGAAGAACGTTGAGTTGGTTAAGAGTCTTGGAGCTGATGAGGTGAGTTAAGCATTGTTTGAAACGGAACGCTTACTAACTAGTCTCAAAGGTTATCGACTATACTCAGCGCGATATCATTTCCAAGTACCTCATGGAGAGATTCTCATCAGAGCCCTTCAACACCATAATCGACACGCTCGGTCATCAAGCCCTATATCTGGCCTCACCATCATACCTCCTCCCTGAAGGCAACTATTCCTCTGTTGGCATCAAGCCACCTACCTTCTTCGTCCCAGACTTCCTCCGTGCTGTGCTTCAGATGAAACTTAACGAATGGTGGCCAATATCACCCTGGCTCGGTGGTGTTGGACGAAGATGGCTAGGTACATCTATGATGAGCCCTACACTTGAAGACCGCCAGGCTGTAGCTGATATGTTGGGTTGCGGTGATATAAAGCTGGTAAAAGATAGTATCTGGCCGTTTTCTGAGACTAAGGAGGCATATAGGAAACTCGGTGGTCTCCATGCTAGAGGGAAAATCCTTGTCAAGGTTGATGATAAGGTTGGCAATGATGATTGCTAGACATGATTCGTCGACTAGTTTCTGCTATTACACTCCGCTCTGTGTTCACCAAATCAACCCAACACGGTACAACAAAGAACATGGTGAATGATTTTTTCTAAACGGCTTTGTTCTTTTCGATAAGCCTTCCTGGCTGAAGGATTTTGGAGCACCTTTTTTCGTATGTTCCAAAAAGTATTATATGTATAAGGTTCTCAAAGAACAAACCCCATAGTTCAATGATTTCTTTGCCTGAAACTTATGCATAATCGCCAAAGTTAAAAACGAGATTGCTTAAAATGTCAGCAGTTCGAATAACTATTCTGAACTCTGATCCTTTTTATCGTATATTTTCCTCAACATCTCAGTCTTCCCTCCTCTTCCCTTCAGAAAAATCTTACAACTCTTATCTCTGAACTCTTTGCAAAGTCTTTTTGCCTTCCTTCAACATGACCTCCGCGCCACTCAAGCCTATATTCATCTGCGGTAACGATGAGTACCGAAAGAGGCTTATTTCCCTCAAGTTGACGGGTTCATTTTCCAAGTACGAGTATATCTCTGACATGGTAAAACCGGCCATCGTCATGACCACCTTGCCATACAGGGAACTTGGTACCGACTGTTCGCCATTCTCAAAGTGTTCCAGTAACAACTACCTACCGAAACAAGTCCCTGGTCTGCTTTTGAGCTGCAAGACCCTAGAACAGCGCCAGTATTTTCATGAACACAGTCCTCGACGAGTTCCCATGCCTGTCACAGTGTTCTCAGGGAATAGTGTTTCGGTCGAGGCGGTTACCTACGTTTATCGGGTTAAGAGTATTGAACAAGAATATTGGGATGATTGGGAGCTCCACGCGTATGTGTCATCCGACAGACCGTATCCCATCTCTTGCACATCACCAGAGGGGCTTATGGTAGACATCTCGCTTACGGAAAATAATGATTTCACCGAAGAAGGTGCGGCGAACAAAGATTCTTCTATCATGCCCGGAATCACTAAGTTCTTTCAACAATTACTTGGCCGAAAGCTGAAAATTGGAACTCGAACCAGATAACAACCCGGAGGCGTCATCTTGAGGTTTAAGCCGCGCCTCTCTGGTGAATAAAATGGCCCTCTTGACCTAACCTGGCATCTGCAATATGTTTGGAGACATGACTATTAAATAGCTACTTAGTGATACCAGAATAAGTATGCATTGTGCCAGCTTTCATAATTCGAAGTTGAGCTAAAAGAACAAGATGCCAAAGTCTCTTGTGATGTGATCATGATAAGTGGTCCTGCTTCCACAAGTTGTGAAAACTCCTCTGATATGAGCCCTGCCTTGCCATCAAACGGCAGTCAACCTTCTCGCCGCGGGGCAACAATTAACAACCGGGTTTTAATCACGGCAATGGAAATAGCACGGTGGACACCTTAGATGACTGAGATCCTCGGAAACTCGCAATCTGCATCCATTAATCTGATCCTTGATCGGTGCCGTATCGGCTATCGATAGAAAGGTATAGTTACATATACGAATTCTTCGCAGGGTATAAAAGACCCACGAAGCGGGGTGACGATACGACCCAAGTTCAACCAACTGATAACTCTAAAGATTTGCTTAATTGACACCCTAGTTAGGAAGGTCGCTATGGAACTCTTGGGCGGGGGATTTGCGAGGTGGAGTCTCGGACAACAATTCTAGGTCCTAGACTGAGAGTAATTGAGATATCGCCAAGAAACCAGTGATAACGAGCGTTGCATGGAATCGCTCAATTATCCGCCCAACTGAGAGACGTCGTAGATCATGGAGGTAGTCCTAACATATAAGATCGGGCAACCGCAATGTGTGTAGTACGATAGCCGGCCTTTACACATCAGTCCCAGTCTGAGGTGATACTCTAGATCATTGGACCTGACGACAAGACTAATTTCGGTGGCTTTAATTGACCGCGCTATATAACGAAGAAACACCAAGCACAATGGTCTGTCTGGATCATGCCAGAAGCCTTGCAGCCTTTGCCTTCGGGCTCACACTTCTTGCAGTTCCATCATCATCACTCCAAACCACACTGCAACCACGCCAAAAGAAGAATGCCACAAGTCCATACACAGACGCAGTCTCAGACTACGTCGACTCACTCGACAAAGAGCTCTGGTCGATCAATAAGAACATTCACGATAACCCCGAGCTTGGATACGAAGAGTTCAAGGCTCACAAGCTTCTCACATCCTACATGAAGAAGCAGAAAGGATGGAATGTTACCGAAACAGTGGGTGGAATCGACACTGCCTTCATGGCTGTCTTCGATGGCTCTGGAGACGGACCTGTAGTGAGCTTCAATGCTGAGTACGATGCTTTGGAAGGCCTAGGACATGCCTGTGGCCATAATTTGATTGCTACAGCATCTCTCGGTGGTGCCCTTGCGACAGCGGAGATAATGCGCAAGGAGAAGCTCGGCGGTAAAGTTATTCTCTTTGGCACACCTGCTGAAGAGTCTCTCGGTGGGAAGGTCAAGATGCTTGAAGCTGGCGTCTTCAAGGATGCCAAGATCGACATTTCTCTCATCTCACATCCCAGTAACGGCCCTGACACTCCCTACATGCTCGCCCAGTCAACAGATCGCTTCGACGTAGAGTACACAGGCCGTGAAGCGCATGCTGCAGCCGGGCCCTGGGAGGGTATCAACGCGCAAGACGCACTTCTCCTCGCCAACAGCGCTTTGTCCTACATGCGCCAGCAAATGCGCACAACAGATCGTGTTCATGGTATCATCCACTCAGCAGGATCTCGTATCAATGTCATCCCCGCCGGTGCTTCTGGCAGCTACCAGCTCCGCGCCGCAAACGAGCAGCAACTCGAGGAGCTCTCAGACCGAGTTTACAACTGTTTTAAAGCCGGTGCTCTCGGCACGGGAGCAAAGATGAACTTCACAACACGCCCGTATGGCTATGCAAACATGAACAACAACGACGGCCTTGCTGCATCTTACACCCGGTGGTTCGAGGAACTTGGCGGCAAACTTCCCGACGCTGATGTCGACAAGATGCGCGAGCCGGGCGGTTCGACTGACCAAGGCAACATCAGCCAGGACTTCCCTGCTATTAGTCCCATGTTCCAAATCACATACGCAAACGGTACTGTTCCCAAGAGCGGCCCTCACACAGCGCCTTTCGAAGTCGCGGCGGGAAGTAAGCCTGCTTTTGAGAAGGCTCTTATGGTGGCCAAGGGCCTTGCTGGTGTTGCTGTGGATGTTTTGACAGTCAATGGGCTGCTGGATGAGATCAAAGAGGAGTTCAAGAAGACCAAGTCGCCAGCTCGACGAAGGAGATAAGAGGGTTTATTCGGAAATGTGTTGGCATAGCGCTTCAGTGGCCATTGGAGAAGTATTTACAAGGTCAAGTATTTGTATAATAACACAGAATTGTACATCTAGTCTTGATCAAGATAGTTGTACTTAGCCTGCCACAAAATAACAAGAAATATAGCTCTAAGATAATCAGTTGATGCTGCTACAGTGGCATTATGCAATCCGTCCTATCTTACATGTATCTACGCCATCCGCATCAGTCATAACTCATCCAACCATGCCCTCAGTCTATATGCCTGGGAGACCAATGACCTGCCTAACAGCAGGCACGAAGCGCGGCACAATATATACAATGTAAAAGGCTGTCACCGCAGTCAAGAGTCCAGTAAACTGGTAGCAGTCAGTATTGTTTTGTGGGGGAACTAGAGGAGCTCGGCTCACCTTCTCGAACCAGGTGTGGAAGTAAATGGCCGTCATAAGCAGCATCCAAGCGCTCAGGCCCATCACACCAACAGCAAACTTACCGCCCAATCCCAGGGCAGGTCGCTGGGAGCCTTCGCCCAAAGATGTATCAGACTCGACATTGGCACTCTTGAGGGCTCCGTCGGTCATAACGACGCATCGCTCCTCATTCCGCTTGCCAGACCACCTCAGCACAGCCCATCCAATCTCTTGCATAAGAAACGCAGTACCGAGTGTCAGAAGGAAGACGTGACCCGATATGTCATGCCCTCCCTTCCACTTTCCACCGGCAGCCTTGCAAGCAACTGCTGTGAGCTTGTCTCCAACAGTGTCAGCTCCAAATTCGACCTCTCTCCTAGCAAGTTCGCAGCGGCCACCTGTCCACCGGAAACCACGGTCGATCAGAGCAGGGCCAAAACACCATTGCGTGACGAGGAACCAGATGCTTGTAACAGCAACCCATCGGAGACTTGCTCGAACACGTCGTCCAGTATCAGTGGTGCTAGGATGGCTAAAAATGAAGACAAAGAACGCGGCAGTGATCCAGGCCCAGCCTCGCTTGACGAATAGAACATTGAAGATATTGGACTTGCGTGCGAAATAACTCGGAGAGACGCTAGGATCTTGGAGGTGCGACTGCGCTACAGGATCGTACGGTGCGGCACGCGTCTGTGGCGAGATGATAGAGAAGATAGTACCGAAGATCAAAAGAGCTGGAAACAACACCAGCCCAGCTCTCTCCAAAGGTGTGGGCAGGAAGGGAGATGTGCGCGGTGTCGAAGTCGATCTCGAGGGGGATTCCATAACTGTATCGTTTGCTTCAGCAGCCGCCTTGGCCGCACGTCGAGTAGTAACCATAATAAAGAGCGCAAAGATAACGTCAAAGAACGCTACAGCATCAGTGAGGGCCAATGGCTGGTGTAGAGAGAGGGAGGAGGTTCGAGAAGTGGCGCCAGAATGGCCTTGGTCGCGTTTTTGATGGACAGTTGGCTTGAGGCGATGACGTCTACGTACTCGCGCTAGTAGTGGGCTGCCGCCAAGGAAGCTCCAGGAAGCCGAGGGATCCAAGTTCATGGTGAGGCGGAAAAAAGAAAGCCCCGCCCGAGAATTGACGTCGGGCCCTGTAAATTATTCTCTGAGGTGGGGTTAATCATGACAACTTCATTTTGTAAATTTACACGACAAAATGCTGCGACAACGCACACGACGACGAATACTTTCGACGACCGAGTGTGTGATCAAGTGATGATGGAATATTCAGGAACTGAATAACAAATTTGTTGACTCATCCGAAGAGTCATACCGATGTGGCACACGCCGTCATGACTTCTCTCATTCGCCCGCACCGACCACATCGAAACCTTCGTTGCTCGCGCATTGTTCACGGCCTCCCCCGCGCCCACTGGACCCTTCCCCCCTCGACTCTCGACGACACGACCATGTCTACCCTTATATACCAAAAGCGCCCCAATACCCATAACGAAGAGTGGTGTAGTGGTTACCGTCCTAAAACTCCTATGATCACCTAAAAAACTTCTATCCGCTCCTAAAATATCTCTCTCCCGCTACACCACTCTTCGTTTTTGCCAATTTGAACGACTTCATTTCCGCAGCGATTTTCTCTATCGACTCTTTTTTTTCGCAGATTTATTTCACCGATTATCACCAGATTCGAACTCAGCGACATGTTCCAACGCCGATGCGTACCCTGGGGACACTGGGCGTCTACCCTTAAATGCTAAAATAACTTTCTATTCCCCCAAGTCTTATAAGTCATCATCGCATTATACCATTCAGCGAAGAATGGTGTAGTGGTATCCGTCCTAAACTCCTAAGGTCACCTAAAATCTCTCTAAATCCGCTCCTAAGACCATCCTCTCCCCCTACGCCATTCTTCGTTTTTTGCCATTTACTTCGATATCATTTTGACAACCGCTCTTTTTGCCAACTCCTTTTTCTTCTCATTTCCCTGCAAGTTTCAGGGCGTTCGAACGCAGCGATGGACATAAACGACTGAAAACGACATGTCACGGCATAGAATATATTCATTTCGACATACAGCATGCTTTTCTGTGCTGGCGCAATCTGTTGGTCGACTCATGGGTGATCTGGCGTGGAATGCGTCCTTGGTGTCTACCCCTTATAACCTGAAGTCGCACCTATGCTCTTAACGAAGAGTGGTGCAGTGGTTACTGTCCTAGAACACAAACCTAAAAATCTCTAAAATCCGCTCCTACAATTCCTCCTTCTCCCACTGCATCACTCTTCGTTTTTGCCGGTTTCAACAAATTCACCAAGCTGAAGCGACGATCCTTTCTTTTTGCCCTTCCATTCCAGCAGAAACTCCCAAGGAACCGCATATGGAGTTCCAAATATTTTATGTCTGGCCGACGTCAGTTGCGCCCGCAAAGTCGAGAAGGATTACATTCAACATCGGAAAGGCATGAGCTTGCAATGCTTGCCTAAATGGCAAACAGAGCCGACTGTATCAGGAAGCGCAGTCGTGGTCGAACTGACCCGCCAAGAGTCTTGTCCTGTTGGAAGATAGACCTGTCGGAGGGTTGTGGCACCCTGTGACAGGAGGATGGTTCAAAAGACGCGATACCAACACGACACTCCCACCTTACATACCAAAATGACTCGTATGTCCTTCAGCGAAGAGTGGTGGAGTGGTATCCGTCCTAGATCCTAGAACACAAACCTAAAATCTGTAAACTCCGCTCCTACAATTCCTTCTCCCACTGCACCACTCTTCGTTTTTGCTGGATTGCACAAAAACACAATAATAGCGACGCGACCATTCTTTTTTTTGCTCGTCAACGAGAGAAAAGTTTCTTCAGATGACGACAATATGGATTCAGGGGTAATTGGACGCTCGGTCTGTCCACCTTTGCTCACGGGCGCTCGACACGTCACCGACGGCGATGAAACACCCTACCTTATATGTCAAAATGACACAGTCCCTTTCAGCGAAGAGTGGTCTAGCGGTATCGTTCCTAGAACCTATAAACCTTCTCTAAAATCCGCACCTAAAAATCCTTCTCCCGCTAGGTCACTCTTCGTTTTTGCAACTCGCAAGTTCGAATGTATGTCAACATTTTTCTTTTTGCAACGAACCACTGCGATAACGATGCTTGGATTGCCGCGATACCGATTTGAACTTTTATTTTTGCACCAGATCCCTTGGTTTGACGCGGGTGCCTTTGAGCTCATGGTGGGGAGCACGATGCCTACCTCTTTTATACCAAAGTCACATCTATACCTACAGCGAAGGTGGTCTAGTGGTATCCTACCTAAAACCTACAAACCTTCTCTAAAATCCGCACCTATAATCTCTCTCCCCCACTGAGCCACCTTCGTTTTTGCTGTTCGCGAGTTCGAACGAGACTTCCCCTTTTTTCTTTTTGCAGCATCATTTTATGGCGGAATTCTCTGGTTGACGGCTTTACTGAAAGCGCATTTTTGCTTCGTCTGATTGCTTTGTCCGCCGCAGCTGCCCCATTGTGCGATGTGCAGACAGCAGAGCACCTACCCCTTTTATACCAAAGTCACACCTATACCTATAACGAAGAGTGGTCTAGTGGTATCCTACCTAAAACCTACAAACTCTCTTCATTCCGCACCTAAAATCTGTCTCTCCCAATGGGCCACTCTTCGTTTTTTGTCGTTCGTCAGTTCGAATCAAAACTCAGCTACTTTATTTTTACTGCCCACGATACAACGATATGCCACGAATGATGGCTACGTGGAAAGGACCTTTTTTCCCCTTGCCTTGTCTGTTCGCCATGTCTTTTCAACTGCCCCGGTGTCACTCGTGGAGACCACGCCTACCCCTTATATGCCAAAATGACTCTATACTCCTCAGCGAAGAGTGGTCCAGTGGTATCCTCCCTAGAACCTACAAACTCTCTTCAGTCCGCACCTAAAATTTCTCTCCTACTGGGCCACTCTTCGTTTTTTGCTAGTTCATACGTTCGAGCCAGCATGCAATATTCTCATTTTTGCTCTTCACAAACGATGAGGTTGCCCAAATTACGATTGAACCGACTTGACCTCTTTTCAAGTTCTTGACCACTCTGTCTCGTGCTGGCCCACGACGACACGCATGGAGCCGCACCCTACCCCTTATATACCATAATCACTTATCCCCACCGCAGCCTTATAAGTCATCATCACACTATACCCTTCCGCGAAGAGTGGTCTAGTGGTATCTGTCCTAGAACCTATAAACCTTCTCTCATTCCGCACCTAAAAATCTTTCTCCCACTAGGCTGCTCTTCGTTTTTTGCTGTCCACGAGTTCGAGTTCACCCACCACGATGGACAACCTCAATATTTTTGCTCCAGGACAGCACAATCAACAGTCGCATATCACGATGAATGCGACTTACATGCTCTTTCACTCGGACATCTACGAGACTTTTCACCTACGAGACTTTTCACACATTGTCTCGCCGAAAAGGGCTGTCTCATACCTCGCCATGCCCTAGCTGAATGATGGAAGGATGGTCAGATGGATTTGAGTATCTTGGAGCGATGGGTGCACAGCAGTCTGGTGTTCTGCTGATGGTGATTGCTGCATGTTGAGCCTGGTGCGTTATGGACTGCTGCGTTTATTGTGGTATGGTGTGGAGGTCAGGGCTCTTGACGGGAGTCGCTGCCACCTACCCCTTATATACCAAAATTACTCCGTTTACCCTCGGCAAGGAGTGGTGCAGTGGAAATACGCAACCTACTTACCTAAAATCTCTCTTCCGCACCTATAAACTCTCTCACCCCACTGCCCACTCCTTGTCTTTTGCCAAAGCTCACAACTTCGAGATCACCCTCTGGCCTTGACATCGCCTTTTTGCTATTCGATGCCGAACTTCGAACGCCCGCTTCACGACATTCCGATTCGCGATATCTTTGCATACAACCTAATACTTTCGACAAGCCATCGACACGGTCGCTGACATGGTGCGGGGGTGACGACACTGGACTGCACATTGGAAACCCCTTATAAGTCATAATTATGTACATACCTTTCAGCGAGGAATGGTGCAGTGGGAATACGTTACCTATTGAACCTAAAGTCTCAAATCCGCACCTAAAACCTCTATCACCCTACTGCCCAGGCCTCGCTTTTTACCAAAACCACGACTCCGAATCCTCCCACGTCAGTAACGCCCCTTTTTGGTCTTCGATATTGCGCCCCGAGTCTCCATCATCCCGTCACCAAGCGAAACCCAATAAACTAAGATATCGTGACCTGAATCGTCAACCCATACTAAGTCAGGACACTCTTGGCGGCCCCTTTGAGGCAACACGGGCACTGCGTCGACTGATCACTGTGCACGGGACGTCAACCTCCTACCCCTTATATATGAAAAGCACACCTATGGTCTTTAACGAAGAGCGTGTGGTCTAGTTGGAATCCGCTTCTTATTAAACCTCAATTCTCTACATCCGCACCTACAAACTCTCTCAACCCACGGACCCGCTCTTCGTTTTTTGCCAGCGCACGACTTCGAGTCCCTCCTGCCAGATTCCTTTTTGCCTCTGTGGACAGCACAGCCCCCGTCCCTACCCATTATATGCCAGAGTCACACCTATATCCTTCAGCGAGTAGTGATGTAGCGGTATCTCTCCTAGAACCTACAAATCTCTTAACCGCACCTACAGTTCCCCCTTCTCCCCTACACCACTCCTCGTTTTTTTGCTGAAGTTGAACAAAGCACAGCGTCTTCTTTTTCCCCATCTTGCCAGGTAAGTTTGTCTGGCTTTGGAGAGTGCATTCTTGGAGGTTGTTACAAGAATTTTGTGAAGACCGATGACCCTATAACGCAAGTTTCTGAGGCTGTATGCACCCAGCATAGCTTTATAACTTGTAATCACACCTACATCCTTCAGCGAGGTGTGGTGTAGTGGTATCCATCCTAGAACCTATGAACCTAAAACCTCTTGAATCCGCTCCTACAATTCCCTCTTCTCCCATTACACCACGCCTCGCTTTTTGCCAGTCTAGGATTATACAGCGTACCCCTTTTTTTTCTCTACCGTGTCCCTAATCTGTTGTTTAGTTGGATTCGTGGACAGCGGGTCAATGGGAAAGATTGTCAAAGTGACCATAAGGATGGGATCTGTACCTCACTTGACCTTATAACCCAAGTTTTTAACTCGGCGCGCACACAGCATAGTTCTATAACCTGAAGTCACACCTACACCCTTAACGAAGAGTGGTGCAGTGGTTTCTCTCCTAGAACCTATAAATCTCTAAAAGCCGCTCCTACAATTCCCCCTTCTCCCACTGCTCCACGCTTCGTTTTTGCCAGTCTCACCAAGTTCAAGTTGAACTTGACCATTCTCTTGTTACATTTTTGCTGTCTCTTTTTATACCCTCTTTTTTTCAACTGAGACCTTGCGTATGGTCTCTTTATTTGCTATGGGTTGTGCTCACGCCCAATCTCGTGCTTGAAGCTAACATGACAGGTTCGATTCGATGGTCGAGTCATTCAGGGGTATTACTCTGCGTTCATGGTAACAAAACTTGGTAGTGTCGTATGGTTTTGGTCCTGCTGATGAGCTCGTTCTTCTGAACTGAAGGAACTCGCAGGGCGGAGTAGAGTGTTAAATATTAGAATTAGTGTATCCCTTTCAGCGAGGAGTGGTGTAGCGGTATCCGTCCTAGAACCTAAGAATCCTAAAATCCGCTCCTAAAAACTCTCTCTCCTGCTACACCCTCCTCGCTTTTTGCCTGGGTTCGAAACCCCGCATTTCTTTTTTCTTCAAGTGTAATAATGCCGACATCTTCATTACTGGTCAAGACTGGAACTGTTGTGATGAAAGTCAGGAGGTTGACGATGATCTCATCTGGACAAATACTCGTCCACAGGTGACCAGCAAACTAGCTTAGGTCATCTTATGTCGCAATGTTGATTCATTGTTGTTTTCGACTCGCGTAGGATGGATTCGTCGCTCTCAGCTGGTCCTGGTTCTGTGGTGGCTCGTCGTACTCGTCCACTACAGACAGGGGACCCCATGAACCATGAGCAGACCAACTGAACCGAGAGGATGGGGACGGACACGCTGAGATCCCACAGAATAAAATTAAGACACATAAACAAGGTTCCAAAAACAAAGTAGCTTCAGTCATCGTGCATTCTCCGTCCAATGACAGGTGTCGCCACTTTCACGCTGCGCCTCCGGTGACTGCTGCCTGCAGGTCCCAGGCAGCACACACCACTTCTGACCAAACAATCACCAGCCAACACACATAGTTATAAGCCGGAATAAACAACTCTCTTTCAACGAAGTAGCTGAAATCAAACTGAACCACGTTGGTGTAGCGGGAGTCCGGAATCCCGAGGCCACCCTTCGTTTCTCTGAGGTACTTTGGACTCACTGTTCGAGTCCTGTGATGGCCATCACAAAATAGTTTTTTGTTTCTTTTCCAGACATCGTAGGTTCGAGTCCTACTCTTCATTGCACTCCTACCCTGGCCTTGTCCTTTTATCTTTTATTTTGTAAATTGACGAGATTCAATTCAGCTTTATGCCTCCCGGTATTTTCAGATTATTGATGACCTCCTGGTTGGTGTGTGAGACTCTTCCGAGTCATTCTATTGTTTGCCTCCCTTTAGGAACAGTCAGCTTTACTGAATCTGAACATATACACTCCTATTGAAACCAGGCTTCCTTTTCCCGTCTATCATTTGAGTGACAGGCCCCCTGATACACCAAGAGTAGGTTCAGGCACTAACCTTGTGGACATTCTTAGTATCTTTATATACCAGAATTCAGCGCTCAACCACCAGCGAAATAGCTACAGTTCCTTCACTATCGCTTAGCACATCCTTCGTATGGTCTAGCAGGGAGTCCGGAATCCCATAACGCGGTCTTCGCTTTTTTTGCTGTCGACATGCCACGTTCGAGTCCAAGACACTTACCAGTCCAAGAATCTGGAGTGTCAATAATACGATATTGAGTAAGAAACACGTGGCTTGGCTTCGTCCAATCCATTCTGTCCTTTTTTGTTCGTACGTAGGACTGCCACATAGCCCGTCTACTTCTTGGATGGCCGAATGCAAAAGGCGACCAGTCTGCATACTTCCCATCCTTGTATTCACGACCTCGTCTGTTCTTATCATCAGCCCATTCAGCATCATTCGTACCATCAAGCTCAAGATTCTCTTCTCCTCATTCCTCTGATAGGTCGGTTCCATCAACTACATCACAAAGCTGCAGTTCGTCGCCTAAATCTAAACAGCTTTGTATAAATACATCTAGCGTGGGATAAGGTAATCCTCGAAGGCTACGAGTCAAGTTCTGGGGCTCACAGACTACATGGACATCTCTGGAGGGGACAAGGACGAAGGAAAACTTGGTTTCCTGATGTTTGAACCAATGATAAGTGTGAAAGAGAGATGAGCTTGGATAAGGCCATGGTTCCAATAGTCGATAGGTGGTTGAATGAGGTTCCGACTGCAATAACGTGGCGGCTTTCTCAGCGAGATCAGTCGGAACACATATCTCCCAAAACTAAGGGATGTAAGCGATAAAGTCAGCCACTAGGGAATACAAGACATACTGGGCGCACTCTGGCAGCTCCATAGAATATGAGAGCAGATATCCCTACGATACAGCAGAGAATATCGGCTGCTTTAAGGATTCGGGTGACGGTGAGAGCATCATCAGTGCCCCGGGCATTATTGGAAGCCCGCTTTTCCTCTACATATGGCTCCGAAGACGGCCTGGTGAGAGGTGGTATGGGTCCCGGAGGTCTCTTCTTTGCATTTTTCAGAGTCCACGACATTCTACGGAAGCATTTCAATGTAGAGCTTGTCATTCAACTTAGATTGAAACGTGAAGATGGAAGCTCTCGAGCAGCGGGTTTATCGATTAGCGCCGCGGGAGATCGAGCCGAACACCACAAGCCGTCAGATTGGGCAGAGCCTCATCGTACTGTTTTAGGAATGCAGGCATCTCTCAGGCTCTCAGCATGGACTACAATAAATAAAATGATCTTTCATGTCAGGTGGTCAAGAGGTGGCATATGATCTACCATACCAGTCACTTAATGACGCAAAGATATCTACATGCATATGACGGCTTGGTAGATCAGCTTGCTTCAGTATAATTTGTCATCTCACCCACTGGTAGGGAAGTAGCTTACACCAGGTGAATTGCTCTGCGTGTGTATCACCTACACCTCCACCCTAAGCTCATTCTCTCAAGAAAAAGAGCCGTAGCTAGCTATGCTGTAGTTCTTTTGGGAGAAAAAACAGCCCAGACCTAGGCCTTGCAGATCTCCCTCCCGGCGAGGTGACTCAACGCCGACCTTACGACCCCACATCCACTTACAACCCCTGTTGCACATCACCACCAAGAAACACTGCTTCCTTGGACTACATTAGAACAAAGAACAGTCTTTCATATAACAAAGCAAAGAATCTGTCATCAGCGAAGTAGCGACAGACACTTACAGGCTAAATAGCTCAATCGAACCATGCTTGACCATCTCTGGATGTAAAGCCTTCGCTTTTTGTCGACCCGAGCCTTGTCGTTCGAGGCGCAATGTGGACGCCAGGAGCTGCATCAAACACTCATTTTTGCCTTTTTGTGATATTATATTAGACATTGCCATACAATTCAGCATAATCAATGCGTAAATAATGTCTTGCTGTCCTTGTAGTAACCTTGAACGCCTGGAGTTGAACACCTTGGTGGTGCACCGAGTAGAGTCGACGGATGTGAGACTACCCCAGCTCAGCCGGCTGCATGACCTTATAGATTAAACCAACACACATTGCCATCAGCGAAGTAGCTACATCTTTAACCCAACCGTATTCCGACTGGAACTCCAAAGAACCAGCTCCCTCGGGAGACTTCGCTTTTTGGTCGAGAGTTCGAATGTTAGCTACCCTTGAGCGTCTATTATTTTGTAGTCACGCAGTTCTCTTCCTTCTTCTGTTTTCCCTAAAATCTAGTTTTCAAATACGAAATAGATATGAGAAATAGGTTTTCTGCTTGTCCTCTTTAACCTCACTCCAGTCTTGTTCCCTGTAGTTGGGTCTGGTGGGCTGAGAATAACAGCCTTGTCATTCAGCCGCGGATCGCACTCACATTAACATCAGGCAACAGAGCCCAAGCATCTAACCTTACAACTCAAATCAACACACAATATACCAGCAAAGTAGCCAGAACCTCCCTAACTCAGTTGATTAATCTGATACAAATGTCTCCATGAGAGACCTTCGCTTTTTGGCTCCAAGTTCGAATACCCATGCTTAAAGCCTCTGCCATTTTACAATAACACCCTATCTACCTCCCAATTCCCGCCCCTTCCTTCTATTTTTTTCCAGTAGAGCTTTGCCTCTTACTTCTGTAAAAGCATAGTGCCTTTAATACACTTAAACTTGGACTTGTTCTCTGTGCTTACGCAGTAGGTGCTAAACTTCACAACCTTCTCTGCTGCAGATTCTCACCCACATACACTAACACCAGGATCGAAAATGCGTAACTTGATGTCTCGAACTAACACACTTTACATCAGCGGAGTAGCCAAAACCTCTAGTTTGGCTCAATTAGATAAATGACTTCGGTCTGGCTTTCAAAGACTGTCTCCTCCGAGATCCTCGCTTCTTGGTGATGCATTCGAATACCCTTTCTTTTTGGCTCGTCTTTCCACAACCATGCACCTGCATCATTCCCATATGTCCTT
Organism: Fusarium beomiforme; assembly: GCA_002980475.2. NCBI lineage: Eukaryota > Fungi > Ascomycota > Sordariomycetes > Hypocreales > Nectriaceae > Fusarium > Fusarium beomiforme. Next base: position 32,543 of record PVQB02000548.1, on the reverse strand, counting down.
CTTCCCATATTTGTTCTTTTGGATCTAATAAAGAGAACTGGAGAACTGTAATATGAAGACTTTCGTGTATTTCGCACTGATCTCTTGTCTGCTCAGTTCACGCCAACCTCGACATCCTTGTCGTTATTGATCACCATCCATGCATGCACTAACACCAGGCACCATCCGGCCACAGCCACGCTAGCCATGCCTGAGACACAAAAATCAGCCTTGATAGTTCAGTCTATGACAAAGTCTCTCAGCGAAGTAGCTAAAAATACCTGAGTTTAGCTGAGTGGTGAGCTTGCTCGTCACTTGCTGCCAACCTCCTTCGGGACCCTTGCTTCGCTTTTGCTGATCCATGGTTCGATTTCTATGAAAACCTTTTTTGCCTTTTCGTTGTTCTCCTGAGAGAACACAACATACCTAATTCAACCGCGTTATAATTCTTACTTTTACTCTAGTCTTGCTTTGTGTCATGCTTTGTTCTTTGTTATTGTCTTTATCCATATTCCGCCTTATGACCATGGATGGTCTCGCGCGTCAGACAACATCCACCTCGCTACGTCATAACATCACATCACAACACCACAAATTTACATTCACATTCAAATTCACATCAGCATGTCACATTCATAGGAGATCACACTTCATGTCTCAAATTGATTCATTCAGCTACCGTTTCTAAGCAAAGGTGCGGTCCGGTGCAGATGCAAAAGCGGTTTTATCGCTCACTATCCGAAACTCCAGTTCCATCCTGGAACAAAAAAGCCCTATGGAAAAAAGAGAAAGAAACTCAATGACACGTTTACAGCACATAATAAGCAATGAGCACGTGTAGCTCGGGTATTTCGCGTCGACTATGCGTAAGGAGGCACACCATACGGTGGCGCTTCGACCTCATCCTCCTACGATGAGAAGAGCGCGATGGCGGCGCAGAAGTTGTTGCGGTTGTCCTTGTCAAGGGCCGCCGATTTGCCATCAACAGTAAGCATGTTGACAGAGGCCTTGGTGCTGATACCGTACAGGTGCACCTTGGAGCTCTCAATGCTGACCATGTTGTCCTGGCAGTTGTTCTCGCCAACGCAGACTTGGTCGTAGTTGTCGAAGAAGCTGTAGAGACCTCCTCCATAGATGAAGACATCCTTGGAGTTGACAGCACGGAGACCCCAGGTACGGGCGCATCTCTTGGAGCTACCTGTGCAGCTGGCCTTGAAGTCAGGGTCGAAGTACTTCTTGTTTACAGTGAAGGGAACGGTTGCATCAGGGTTGCCCTGCATGTAAGCAGTCTCGGTCTGGATAAGCGACATGTAGACGTTGGATGCATTCTCAAGGTGGTAGTTGTAGAGGACGTTGTGCTCGGAAGCAGTACCCCACAGCCAAGCGCCCTTGGTGCTCTCAATCAGGACTCCGCGGCCGTTATAAATGTTGATCTGAGAGTGGTCGCTGAGGTCAAGCTCGTGATCGGCAACCCAGAACCAGGTGTTCTCGAGGTAGCAACTGGACTGCTTGGTCATGTGAAAGAGCATGAAGGCGCCAATGCACTCAGGGTTGGGCTTGGTCGTGACTGTGGGGGTCTTCTTGCAGGTGTTGGACTGAAGTTGGGTACCAGTAGAGCCACCAACGCGGAAGTGGACGTCAAAGAGGCCAGCAGAGCCGGGAGTTGAACCAGCGACATTGAACTCCATCAAGATGGCGCCGGGCTGGGGTCCAAGAGTCTCAAACATGAGGTCCTGAATCTCGACATTGCCGACATCGCCGGGTTGGCCGACTTGCCAGACAGGCTTAGGGTTGGCTTGGTCCTTGAAGTTCTTGTTGCCGCCAGCCATAATGAGAGGCCAGACCTCGCCGACAATCTTGATGTTCTTGGGGACCTTGACAGTATCGGTAATGACATAGGCACCGTGATCAAAGTAAACAATCTGACCATCTTGGATGCTGTTGAAGACAGCCTGAATGGCAGCAGTGTCGTCGGTCTTGCCATCACCCTTAGCTCCCTTGGACTTGACGGAGATGAAGTTGGCAACAGGGACGCTGTTGTATTGGGGCTTGCTCTTGGTGACAACGTTACCCTTGGCGTCTGCGATAGCCTTGGGCTTGGTGACAGGAGTCTGAGCGGCCTGGACAGCCTTTCCATTGCCGCCAGTTGTGTAGGCACGACCTTGGACCCATGATGCAATCTTGGCGTTACCAGGAAGGATAGTAGCACTAGATCCACCACCCTTGACAGCGACAGGAACACCGGAGGACATGTCGACGTTGTCGAGGATCAGAGTGCCGTTGGTATCAGGCTGAGCGGGGTTGTAGTTGGTCAAGACACCGACTTGGGTGTTGGCCATCTTGCTGTCAGTCAAGAGGATAGAGCCGACGTTCTGGACATTGCCGCCAGCTGTCATGTCGACACCGATCTTAGAGCCAGTAATGTCGAGACCATTGAGAGTCCATAGCCAGTTCCAGTTCATGTAGACGGCAGTGTTGCAGTTGCGGAAAGTCATGTTTCGGGCAGTGAATTGCTGGCCACCTAGGAAGCCGCCATATCTACCACCGATGAAGGTGAGATCGGTCATGAAGCCACCCGAGCCGTTGTCGATGAAGATACCTTGTTGCTTGTTGTCGTCGCTGGCGTCCTCAATCATCTGGAAGACGATGTTCTGGAGCGAAGTGGCTTGGGCAACTTGCCAGTGGAGACCAGTACCGGAGCTCTTGGGCATGCCAGTGAGATCAATCTTGAAGTTGCGAATCTGGCGGAAGAAGTTGTTCTGATTAGTGTGCCAGTTAGAGCCGTCAGGGTTGTAAGGGTCGACATCAATAACAGCCATGCCTTCAAAGTTGGCAGCGGCCTTGAGAACGGGGAGGTTGTTGACATCACCAATCATGTGGGTGTAGTAGTAGGGGAGGATAGGCTTGGAGACAACATAGGTACCGGCAGGGAAATAGACCAGAGCAGGAGTGACGGTGGAACTGTCGCAGCCCTTACCACAACGGTTACCGTCTGAGAAAGCGGCGTTGATAGCCGCGGTGTCATCAGAGCTACCATCACCCTTGGCACCATAGTCCTTCACATTACGGAAAATCTTGTAGTCGGCGGAGCCATAGGCGACGACACCCTGGCGCTTGATGGAAGACATCCACCAAGAACCAGCGGTGGCGGCAGCCGAGTAAGAAGGAGGCTGAGGAGCAGGATAGGCCGGAGCTGTTGCAGGCACAGAGGTCTGGGCAGCATTGACATCAACCTCAACCTCAATAGCCTGAGGAGCAGCCGAAGCTGGGAGAGCGAAGAGGCGCATGGCCAAGAGAGAGGCCGTGACGATAGTCGAAAGCCCCATAATGACGATGAATAGCCAGCTAAATCGTTGTCTCTTGGGTGTCGATATGTAGTATGGTTCTAGAGAGTGTGTGGAGGTTGTAGCAGATGGCTACAGATGCAGTCAGTATGCTTGTACCGTGGTATTTTGTTTTGAGAAATTCGGGCAAAGAAAGCTTAGGGAAATGATCGATGGGAGAAAAGAAATCTCAGTATCAAGCTCTGGGAGCTATCTACTAAGATGGGGGACGTTTTGAATAAAGATCGAGGTGAACAAAGGAAGTGAACAATGATCTGCACAATGGTGAAAGGATGAAAAGAGAGAATGGACGAGGGAACAGAATGAGAATAAATAAACAATAGAAGCAGTAGAAACAGTAGAAACAGCGGCATTTGAATGAGTGTGAATATTGCTTCCAGTGTATCTGACGGCCTGGCACTGTAAACGACCGGCAGAGTCCAAGTGAGGCAGGTGGTGATATCTCGGCAGCTTTCAGCAGTGGCACCGAGAGGGTGTACGGCAAGGCTGTATGTTTAAACGCCGAGGCCACTCAGAATCAATTGTTTATATTCATCCGGCACTGCTCGAAAGCGGCACCTGAGATGAAGAGGGCATTGGGGGGTGTTGGTCCCTGTTCCGCTTGCGTATTGAGGCTTGTAACTGATGAAACTTACCAAGTAAAAAAGGTCAAAGGGAAAATAAGACCAAAATCTTAGCCAAGAAACAATGGTATTCAAGGGAGAGACGGCGCTATCTTTTTATTTTTAAAGGCAGGCAAATAAAAGAGAGGGTGGTGATCAAAATGACGACGCTGTTCCAGACAAGCAGGAAAATAAAATATAAAAGAGAGGCAAGGAGAGACACACGCGATCGCGTGTTCACACGATAAAGACTGACTGTCGTGGTGGAGGGTGTGGGTGACTGGCTGACTGACTGACTGACTGAAATGGGACGGAAGGGGAAGAAAAAGAGAATGGCCAGGGTAGATATACACACGTTGGTGGTGATGGATTATGTGACATGGGTTATTGAGTCGACGTACCTGACTATTGCCATTGCCTTGTCCATCAGGGACAGGGATCTCATCGTGGTAGCTCTCAACGGACGCCATCCGCCGTCTCTGCCTCCGCGAACCAGCCATTGGAGTGGAGTTTTCCATTATTGTCTGTGTTTTCCCAGGGGCTCAAGCTAGCCAGGGCGGGAAAAGAACAGAGATTTTCAAGTGATCGTCATTGGCTATGGGTTCATCACGGACTGTTTCAAACAGGGCCAGGCCGGATGAAAAGATGAAACAATAGAGACACAATTGCACAAAAGGATAGGATGATGAGTAAGGATACTTACTATGTATGATGATGCAGAAAAAGAGAGAGAAGCGATGGATTGGATGGGGAAAAAGAAAGGAGACAAGCTCGTCCAGTAACCGAAGAGAACACCTCCCATCTCTCGACAAAAAAGGAAAGTACCTTATCACGACGAAACCAGTCTAGCGTCTTGTTTCACTGGACGACCCCAGACAAGCCAGCGGGTGGCTCACGCTACATCTCCCGGATCAAAAGAACCGGGGCATGATCTAGTTAGCAGCGGCAAGCATTTCATTCTCCAGACATGAAGCCATCACAAGTCCAGACCACCAGATCAAAACCAATACATCACATCTCGGAATCATCTCCAGAATAGCACCGAAGAGGTTACATAGGAAGACACGCCGTGGTATCCAATAATGTAGCATCAATACGTTAAACTGCGCCAGCTCTCTAATTTCCACTCACCCATGCATCCACCATTCCTCCTAAACTCTATAAAGATAAAACCACATTCCTCCAGTATAGCATTACGCCCCGGTCCGTTAATTACCAAAGACTCGTGCGCCACGGCAGAGAATCCCCTCTCTTGTCTCAGCTATGCCAGGACCCTTCCAAACACGCGCGCGACTATAATATATTCGAGCGCTTAATCACGTAGTGGCCGAGGTGGTTCCGTGGTGCTAATTAAAGAGATTTACAGTAGGGGTCTCTACCGTTCCTTGCTTGAGTTTCCATTCTAGCGGTTACGAAGCCATTCAAAGGCAATTACAAGTACAAAGATGCGAAAAACAAGTTTAAAGTAGACATCGATATCAATTTTAGCGATTCATCTACGCCAATCTTGAAATCTCGGTGAATTTGAAGCCATCGCAGCCAACAAATGCCCCCTGTGGTCCCCTGTTTCAAAACACACCTCTCCACATCCCGCCACACCACAATGCGCATTCCAGCCCAATCGACCACCTCATAATGCATATCGATCTGGACATGGAGTTGCATTTAAGGTCAACGGTTACCTGCATGTGGCACAACAATTACTCTAAATCTATACCACCTGGTGATATAGGGCAGGATAGGACACATCAACGTCAGGTGAACATGGCATACATATATTAGCTCAGGGTGCGTGTTTATGCAGTCTGTTTCTAAACCATTCCCTTCACATGATCTGCGTTTATTTATCACACGCTCCGTGTTTCACTCCGCATCCTTTTTCATCCCGCATTTCGATATCGATGCGCATACCCGTAAATCTCGGGCTCCCTTGTTTCACGCATCGACCATGAACCCTGCAACCACTTAAACAAAGTAATTAACGGGTTGTTTGTGAAACGAAGCACAAAGAGAGACTCGACGACTTTAAAGCAATAAATTCATTTATATAAACTCCAGACGCAGTCTATGTGGTCCAGATCGCTCATCAACGCTATTGGCGAGCAATCCTCATAAGCGATAGATCCTTCACCGAATCTCATATGTGCTCCGTGAGGTTGCACGCATGCACCATGTTCCATCGAACACGCACTAATGCTGCCCGACATCTTGAAAACAGTCTAGCAATCCCTTCCATGTCATAAATTCGTTAAAAGCCAGTTCAATCGTATTCCTCTGGCATATTAAAATCCTCGCCCACATATTATTCCATTGCTTGGGAGGGTTTAGATGAACCCTCCCTCCACCTCAAGAGTTTTGGCACTCTCAATGTTCTCAATGCCCTCAACGTCTGCACCAAAGTCCATTATCAGAATCTTAGGATCCTGTCCTGTGCTGACAATGCGACGATAGTCACTCTTGGCACTCAGAACCCAGCTGGCATGCCACTTGGGAAAGTCGAGCATCTGATGCCCAGTCTCCATATCCCACACCTTGATGTCGGTGTCGTAACTACCACTGACCAGTCGGCCGCTCACACTATCTATGTGCAAGCTGCGAACCAGGTTCTCATGGGCGCGCATCTCTCGGAGACACTCGCCAGTGTTAGCATCCCAGATGCGGATAACTTTGTCGTTACCAGCAGATGCAATGTATCGGCCATCTTCGGAGAATTGGGAGCAAGCAAGCCCCTTGGTGTGCCCCGTGAACTCACGAATATTTTTGCCTGTTTCAATGTTCCACAACTTGACGCGGAAATCTCCCGAACAAGACACGATGGTGTTGCCCCGCATCTGTACTGCGTTAACAGGTCCGCTGTGTCCCCGAAGTTGCTTGATTAAGTCGCCAGTGTGACGATCCCAGACACAGATGCTGAAGTCCTTGCTGCATGTGACGATATGCTTGTTGTCGAAGGCGAGATCAAGAACAGCTGCGGTGTGATGTCGGAGTCGGCGAATAGGTCGGTATCCTGCGCGTACATCGTAAACGATGCAGGTAGAGTCGGACGATCCAGTAACTAGGATCTCGTCGTCATACTGCAGACACAGGATAGAGGCCATGTGATGTGTAGGGAATGATGTGCTGCGAGGCATGGAAAAGTTTGACCTCTCGTTGTCGGAAGAGCCTGAAGCGAAATGAGTAGGATTGCCTTCCTCGTCAGTGAGCATGTCGGGCTCGTTGATGACCTCAGGAGGTCCAATGATGAGTGTGCATTCAAGAGTATGCATATCCCAGACCCGAATCGTCTTGTCACGCGAGCCTGTGATTATTTTGTGCCTTTTCAGGTTAGTAAAAGAATTGTAAAAGGACCGAATGAACTTACTCGTCGAATTGAAGACAGTAGATGCTGTCCTTGTGTCCGTTGAGATAGACAGGTCTGGCCTTGCCAGTCTTCCATCGCTGGCTCAACTCTTGCTTGACACGATAGATCTCCTTCCAGTCATTCGCCGGTGAAATAGCAGGAACTCCGAGACCACTTCCAGGCGCAACCGGTTCGCTGGTAGCATATGTGGCAGTAGTCTCCCGAAGACAAGACTCACGCCAAATGTGCTGGTTGCTAACAATCTTATTCCAGTTCTTGCAAACCATACTGGCTTTGGTGAGCGCCGAGGCGTCAAGGTTTGCGAGAACGTGTATAGCAAGCTCGGCAGGAAGTCTGGAGATAAAGTCGATGGTGCTGATAGCAGTATTTTGCTCTACCTCAGTCTCACTCTCGGCTCCGGGAAGTGTCACTGTAATGCCGATACCGCTCTCACGATCGTTGCTCTCATCATTGGTGCTGGGGTTCAACCACATATTATAAAGACCCTGGCGAGCGAGGTACTCATTCTGCATAGCAGCTGAGGCCTTAGCAGCAGCTCCAGAGTTGCTGGGAATGACAGGTGGCTCGCCGTTGAAACCAGGGATCGGAAGATGCGAAGCGTTCTCGTAGTTGTATGTGTTGTGCTCGTGCTTCAGATCAAACCCGTAGATCGATCGCGAGCGACGGACAGTAGCCTGTCGAAGGCGACTCCAGGTCGAATGTGCGTTGTTGTATGAAGTGGTAGGTCTGTTGGTCTCGGGTTGTTCGTTCTCTTCAGCAATCGAAGGCCGTCGATGAACCATGCGGTTGATTGAGAGCGAGGCACGGCGAAACATGCCTTTGATCTGCTTGGCACCAGGAGTGTGGAAATGATGGTGATTTTGGGTCTCGTGATGAACGTTGTTCGAATCGTGGAAGAGGTCTTCGGTATCGTCAACAGCCAGATCGTTAAAATGTCGAGAAAGATGCTGCGAGTGAGAATGATCATGACCAAAGGCAAACGACTTGGGTCGTCGCCAAGGCATAGAAAGGCTCATGCTGCGATTTCGAGGGGGAGCAGCTGTGTGCATGGCGGCTGCTTCAGAGCGGAGAGTGCTGGTCGCAGTCGCAGTCTGAGCAGGCGTTGAGGCGCCCATAGTCGAAGATTCGGAGGGAGATTCCATCGTGGCCTCTTGAGTAGGAGCCCAGTCGTTGATAGGAAAGATGCGCTTTGTCATAATCGAGGTTGGAGCAAAAATGTCAGACTTGGAAAGGATCGTGTATCAAAGCGGGCTGTGCTAGAACTATCGGGGCTGAAAGTGCAAATAATCGACGACGATAAATATGAAGGAATGTCGAGCCGACCAGAATTGTCGAGCAGTGAGAAACAGTGGGCTAAATGAATGCGCTCGTCGAAGGCTTTGACCTCGTTGTTGTTGTTGACGATCGGTCGGACGGTCGGTCTGGTCCTGGTCGCAGAGGCGGTCTCAGGTCTTCTTTAAGTTTCGCGGAGCCTTGATTTGAGCCCGTTTCTATCGTTGGTGCCGGTTCAGTTGTGTTGGGTGGCAACGATACACGAAGCAAACAACTCAAAAAAAAAAGACAGAGGATTCGGAGAATTTTAGTCTTCTTCTTACGCTGCGTGTTAATCCCAACGAAAAGAGCAGGAAAAGGACAACAGCGACGAAAGAAGAGGAGGAAAGGAATGGAACTGGATGTGAGGGAGGAAAAACAGGCCTCTTCAGAAAAAAACCGTTGCAGCGATTCCATTAGCAATCCCGGTAAAGCCAGCGGAAAACAGGGGGGCTTGTCTTTAAAGGGCGAACTGAACTGCCACTGAAGGGATCTTGCAGCAGGGGGTTCCTGATTTGGGTTTTTACAGGAGGTACGGTACTAACTAGAGGACGAGTCAGAAGAACGGGATGATCAGGGCAATAGAAGGAAAGGGTGTCGTCTAGAAAAGGGACGAGATCAAAAGTATTTCTTAACGGAAACCAGCATTCTCTGGTTCGAATCGCGATACTAGACGACCCTCGGCGGTGATGTAAGGCGGCGGCTGTACCCAAGTCATGCTTAACGCCATCTTCAGCACAAGATGACATGCACTTGTGAGCTAGCGCTGCCCCATAAGGAGGAGTCTTTGGAACGCGGGAAGGACAACGATTCATGATTTATTGAGCGGAGGTGGATCGTTCGGTTCCAGTTTTCTCGGGGCCCGCGATCCCTTTTCCTCGGCCCGGTCTGTACCAGTTTATACTCTATACTACGTAGTTGCAGTATCAAGCTGCAGTTGAAGCTAAAGATTATGATGGTAAATCTCTTTGCTTTTTTATTCTGTAGCGGTGAGGTCCCCTGAAGAACACAGACGGTAGCACCAGTGGCTAGCCGCCCCTCCATCAAGCCATCTTCAGCCCACTGCCAAACAAGGGGGAAGAAACTCAATAGTGGTGAGGCAAACTCTCCGTATTCTTATCCCGGGACTGAATCTTCTTGGAGAAGAAATTTTGCAGGTTTTGACTAATGCAACGATGCCGCAACTCTGTGTTTATAGTGTGGCAACAATATTGGACCATTCATATCAGCGGCGTTGATCTCTTATTGACATTGACAAGACGTCAAACGTCCAATGAAGTGTTTCACACATCTTCACCACAACAACAGCGTTACTTTGAGAACCCACGCAGTGCAACATTCAATTCCAGGCCTTCCAGGGGTCTGGATTGGCACACCAAACAAGCTAATCCCCCCAAATCCTACCCCAGATTTTACTGGATTCACTGATCCTGTTCACAGGGGCTCAGGCCCTTGTTCAGCTGTTTTGTTTTGGACTCTAACCTTTTTGTGAGTAGATAGTTCACTGCATGAAACTGTTTTGTGAAAAGATCTATGCAGATCGTTATTTGAAACATAAGAAAAGTAAAAGTCTGACGGTTTGCAGGAAGGGATCGACAAGTTGTTGAAGAAACTTCGTTCTGGCTTACTGAACCGGACTGTCCGGTACCAGTTCCTCAGGACCAGTCAGCCATTGTTCAGAATTTCTGATTTGGATTGATCTGGATTCCTTTAAGCTCAAATTGAGTTACCTTGAAGCTTTGAGGCTTGACAAGTCTAGATCCCTCTAGCTTGGTCAAAGTTGTCCCCATTCTGAATATGTAAGCTAGAGCGGGTCGGTCAGTCACACGGGGATACAGTCAACAAGGTCAAAGTTGAAGGTCATGAACAGATGAGTTGTATTGTCTAAGTAGGTCTATGGAATCCGGGTCAGAATTTATATGTAAAATACAGTCATTCACCCAGGTTGCTGCCTGCCCTGCCTAACAAGCTTGTTTGCCCTCATCTTGGTGTTTGTCCTGATGATTGACAATCACGTGGCCTGTTTGCGGGCCCAATCTCACAGAATATGTTGGTTACCCTACAGACAAGCTGCCATAAGCTTCCAAAGAATAGATGATAGTTGTGTTCTGAGACAAGTACGGTGCAGTGCACAAATGCCGGTAGGTCTCAAGTTAAAATACCCTAGTGTTAAATCTCCATTCAAGCTGTCTCAGTACAACCCATTCAAAAGCTCAATGCTGCAGGGCTGCCGTGGGGAAGACAATGGATCAAGTTTTTCCCGCGTCAAGGATCCATCCTGAAGTTTTCAAGAGCTTCTCCAATATCACCACGTAGCAACATTGAAAGCATCAACTTAACTCACCGATTGATCATCATGGTCACTCCAAGACCTGCCCAAGTGGCATTCCGCATTCATCCCATCTACCGTATCTTCTTCCTCATTCTTGAGCCAATCTCCGCCCTAGTCGGCGCTTTTTACACGCACTTCCGCCAAGAAACCTACCTATCTCTCCTCCATGCATCTTCAGCACCCACGCAGGCTCCAAAGGCTACTTCGGTAGCTATGTCGCAGCTCGCCAATATGTTCTTCTTTTTTGCGCTCAACGAAGCGCTCGTTCTGCGATCTACAGCGGACTTGCGTGTGTGGAGGACCGTGCTGCTTGTACTACTTATTGCGGACCTGGGACATTTGTTCTCGATGAGTGAACTTGGATCGAGGATTTATTGGGATGTCATGGCGTGGAATGCTAGCGATTGGGGGAATGTGCCGTTTGTGTATCTTGGTGTGACTATGAGGGCGAGCTTTTTGATGGGAATTGGATTGGGAGAGTCGAGGGCTCTGAAGAAGAAGGATTGGAAGAAGCAGTGAGGTTGTCGGGTGGTTATAGCGAGGTTCGGTATGGAGTTCTCGAGATCTCGGTTTTTGAGTGCCCGAATTTGCTGTCATGAGGAGAAATGTGTGGGATATAACTTGACTACACATTTACACGACATGATGCAGCAGGTCTAGAACACATAATGTCGTATGCAAAAGATACCCCCACCAGGACAAATGGAACTATAAAACAAAACCTCAAGCCAACAATTTCCAGATCGTCAATGCAGCTCCTCTCATGCAACCTCATCCCCCACGATTCTTGGTGGAGGAATTCAGACTCCGCCGGCCCACGATAATCCGAGCTTCATGTCAAGAGTCATGATGACCCGTCAGCCAATAACATGGCCGCATCGGCTATCGGCTATCGCATGTCGCATTCTGCAATTCGGACATAGCGTCCCGAAACCCCCAATCTCTCAATGAGACACTTGCAATTGCTCCCCCCAAACCGCGTCGCTTACTCGAATCAGATGATGCTTTCATGATGGAGGGGTCGTAGTGAAAATGCCCCTCACACGTAACGGATACGGTAGTCAAAGCGATGAGGGGTGAGCTCTCGCGGAGTGGGGGTTTTGGGCATTACTCGGCTCGTCATGAGATGAGCTTTATAAAAGAACGACAGCCCCAATTGACCTGGTGTGAATTGTTTTGTTCTCTTTCTCGTCATCTCATCCTCTGAATTACTACTCATCATGTCTGTTCCCGACAAATTCCAGGGCTTTCAGTCCCCCAGCGCCGAGCACTGGACCGACTTCCAGAAGAACTCATTTGAGCCCCGTCCCTTTGGCGAGTACGATGTCGACATCAAGATCGAGTGCTGTGGTGTCTGCGCCAGTGATCGTCACACAATCAGCGGCGACTGGGGCGGTTGCCCTTATCCTCTCGCTGTAGGCCACGAGGTTGTCGGCAAGGTCCTCCGTGTTGGTGATAAGGTCACCCTCGCCAAGGTCGGCGACCGTGTCGGTGCTGGTGCTCAGGTGTGGTCGTGCTTGGACTGCCGTCAATGCAAGAATGACAATGAGACCTACTGCAAGGATCAGATCGACGCCTATGGCGCTGATTACCTCGACACTGGTTTCAAGACCCAGGGTGGTTATTCTTCTCATACCAGAGTGCATGAGTACTGGTGAGTACATTCGCAGACCCAATTGAGTTCAACGGCTTACGATTCGTAGGGTCTACCCCATCCCCGAAGCCCTGTCCAGCACCCAAGCTGCTCCTATGCTCTGCGCCGGTATCACCGTATACAGCCCACTGAAGCGTCTCGGTGCCGGACCCGGCAAGAAGGTCGGCATCGTTGGTATCGGTGGTCTCGGCCACTACGGTGTTCTCTTCGCAAAGGCCCTCGGCGCCGAAGTCTGGGCCATCTCTCGCTCACGAGCCAAGGAGGCCGATGCTCGCAAGATGGGCGCCGATGGTTTCCTGGCCACTGGTGAGAAGAACTGGACCGAGGGCCACAAGATGTCCTTCGACATCATCATCAACACTGCCACCTCATTCGAGGGCTTCGCTCTCAGCGAGTACCTCAGCCTTCTCGATGTGCACGGCCACTGGAACTCCGTTGGTCTTCCCGGGGGTGAAGGTATCTCCATCCGCAACCAGGACTTCATCACCAACGGCTGCTACATCGGTACATCGCACTTGGGCAGCCGACGTGAGATGCTCGAGATGTTGCAGCTCGCTGCTGACAAGGGTATCAAGTCGTGGGTTGAGGAGATTCCTATCTCCAAGGAGGGTCTGCAGCAAGCCATGGAGGCTCTGAAGACGAGCTCTGTTCGCTACCGATCTTGCATGACCAAGTACGACGAGGCATTCGGTGCTTAAGCGAGAACTTGCGAGAGAAATAAAAGAAAGGAGTGTTGGGAGTTATGAATGAGTTAATGGTGGAGCTTGATGCTCTTGTTGGCGTGGATCAAAGACACCTTGATGGGTCGAAATGGCGAATAAGTCTGATGTGATCTAAAGATCACTGCTGCATGAAATGATGAATTGAATATGACGAAATGTGTCCTCTGTCTATCTCTGTGATTGGATGTGATTGAAGAACCATTTCTTGAACTGAATAGTGCATATTTACAAAGCAATGATTTCGTAATCAGTGATTCCATTGCTGCTTTATAATAAACCATCGCGTAGTCTAATTTTGGAGTTGAGTGATTCCAGAAGGCTAGACCATTTTCACTTATACTCCCCACACCGTAATACATGGGGTTGTCGGGGTCTCCATCTCACTGTTCTCACAACACAGTCAAGGTGAATGGTTGTAAAAGAGCTGTAAGCGGGTAGTTGAAGTGATAATCCATCATTAGAAGCTTCAGAGTCACTGTAGCAAGAGCCAAGAGACGGACGATCATGAGCCCGCTGATTCTCATTCTTACAACCTTCAATGCATCTTCACAACCCAAAAATAATGGTGACAGCACCCATGTCAATCACACTATTCCCAATTCTGCCACGCCGAAATCCCATCCGTGTATTTCCTACGGAGACCGGCGGGCGATACTAGTGACTCACGCTTCCGCTGCACGCCTTCAGCCTTTTTCACCCCATGCTGAGAAGAAGTTGAAGTTTTCTAACGGGTTTTGTTAGCAGGCATTTTGAGCCTCGCCGAAATAAGGATTGTGATTAGAAATATGTAAGATTTTGTCTGTTTAGTTGCAGGGACGAGTCATACTGGTGGACTTCACGATTGTTTAAAGATCAAGAGGATCGCCGGTTTTGTGGAAGTTGGCGATACCTTCAAACTACACTCTTCAAGACATCGCTACCAACAATACAATCACATTAGTTTCTTACCCACCTATTGAATACTCTCTCTAAATTGATACCTTCTATCCATTGACCACTTGCAAACATTATCATGTAAGTCTAGACCCCTTCAACCTTGAACTTCACCACTAACAAGACTACAGGGGGCAATCATCTGCATCTCCCTCGCCTTCACCATCAAGATCTCAAGCATCAGGCCCTAGAGATCCAGCAGCACTCATGGACCTCAGACTTCGTTTCAGCCGCTCCTGCAGCAAGACAGAGATCGCCTCAGTCGGCATCTCCCCTTCCACTTCAGCCGTCTTCGCAATTTACACGGCTGCTCAAACCGCCCAATCCTGGATTGACGTCTTTGACATCAAGACCCAACGCGGCTACTCCAAGACTAGCGGCTCACGCGCTGTCTTCTCACCCAATGGCTCGAAGTTGGCTACTGTTAGGGACTGGACTGTCCAGCTCACGGGAGGCGTTGACTTTCACCACTCTAGCACTGTCTTTCTGAGGGACTATGTGAGTGGAAAGACGGCTTGTGAGCTCAAGGAGGCTAAGGGTGAGCCAATTGCTTGGAGTCGTGATGGGAGAGTCATTGCCGTCGGTGAAGCGAGGGATCGTATTGGAGTCTGGGACGTGAAGAACGGAGTTCGAGTCGGCAAGGTTTTGAGTCACATTGATGCAGTTACTCACGCTGCTTTTCTCCCTGACCAAAGCCTCGTAACTATCTCGCGCGATGGAACCCTGCGGATCACCAACACAAAGACATGCAAGACAATTCGCCGTCTTGAGATCGATGGCTCGAACAACCCTCGCGCTCTGGCTGTCAGCCCTGATGGTCGACGCATCGTCTCAGTTTGGGGAACAAACGTCCACATCTGGATTCCCTCCGCAAACGACTTGACATCCTACAACCTCAACGCAGTACGCTCCTGTGAGGGATGGCCCCTTGCCATCTCACCCGACTGCCGATACATGCTCTGCAGAACCGAGGATGGCTTCGACATCATGGACGTTGCGACGGGGACGGTTGTGTATGAGGAGATGACGGAGGAGATGGTCATGTCTGGCGCTTTTGATGAGGATGCCAAGGTTCTAGTTCTTGGAAGGATGGATGGCGTTGTTGAAGTTCGGGATGTTTTTCAGAGGGCGTGAAAAGTTGTGATACCCTAGGATGATCAAATTGTAAACGAGCCAGATAGAAGTGTTTTTCTCTCTCTTTCGATAGGACGGGCGTTTGGGATTTTATATGGGCGCCTAGGTGCTACTATTATTTCTCAGCCAGGTATTCAACACCGCTAATTGTTAGAGCATATGCCAGGCTCTCAACAGCAATCACAAAACTTATTCATATTAATTCCATAAAACGTCTGAGAGCTCGCATGGAGTTGTCAGTTCTCCCCTTTCTCGATGCGTGGCCAATAATAGCTGTGAATTTCTGTGCGCGTGCGTAATGTAAACTGAAGGTGCAACAAGCCACCTCCAACATAATAACCCTAATTATACGGGATTGATATGTCTTTGATATAAACTTATGTTACGATCCTAATACCTTCATGAGTTTCAAGGGTTATAAGGTGGCAGCATTGTGTTATTACCAACCTCGCTGCAGCTATACCACAAGAATGGCTCCGTCGCAACAGTTACACACCCGTCCTTCAACCACGATGAACAAAACTCCTTGCGGAGACCTTCAGCCCCCCACTCGTTCTGCTTGTCCGCTTTATTACGCCCGAGAAGCGTCGGTAAACCAAAGGGATCTATAAATATCGCCCCTACGACATGAAGAATTACCTCTCTTAGCTTGAAATGGGGGTTTGCTTTGCAGGAAGATTTGATGTAATTACCCAACACCTCTCCCAAGATAACAGAGTCTCAGAAACCAGTGTCGAGACATAAAGTTCGGATGTTTGGCTGAAATGTGTGGAGCAGCTCGTTTTTATCAAGGATTCGGTCGTCGAGTGACAATCTGGGGATATCACACAAAACCCCTGGGGTCATTCTCAACTCCTCCAGATTAACCAGCTGAGTGCTAGCAGTAGGGGGCCTCTCTGACCGGTGCACCTTCATGACAACTTTCTTCAAAGTGTCCTTCATAGGAACCAACATCTCGAAGATTTCCTGACAAGTCACAAGAGCAGTGCGTGTTGATTGGTGGGCCTTCTCGATTTCTCTGTAAACAAACTCCTCCAGGTTTCCTGTACTGCTGATGAGGGTCTGTAAGTTTTCCCTGTTCAGGTAGGCGTTGCCAATTCGAAGTCTGCGCAGCCTTTGAAGTGGCAGTCCCTTTGGGAGGGATTCAAGGCCAGGTAGAGATAACGCAAGGGTTTCAAGGTTCTCCAACATCGTGAGATACCCCCCTACATAGTCTATACTTATCGAAATAGACGGGTTTGTATACCGATATAAGCTGGCCAGTTCCTGTTTCCCTATCGAAAGAGACTTAAGGTTCAGGGGCAAAGCGCGTTCCTCGATGACAGCCTTCATGTCGAAGATCTCGAATAAGGACCAATCGTCGGGCCCTGAAGAACTAAATACCTCAGGTTGGGTGTCTGTAGGACAATAAGAAGAGTAATATGGTCCTCCCACAGGACGTCATCTCCATTTATATGGAGCCAATCTTTTTTAAAAATGTGACGGAACTTGGCCATGGCTCCCCAAACCCAAGGCAGATCCAAAGCGCTGCCACATAGAACTAATGATCGTTTGAGGTTGGCAACTTGTAGCATATTGGCAAGTTGCGCGTTCCTGGAAAGAGTCCTGCAGAACAAAAGTTGACGGTTGCAGTCATTGGGAGAACCTTGTGGGAAGCCGAAGCAGTGATGCAGGACATTTTGCGCAATATAACCCCAAGTCTTGCATGTTTTCGTAAGGCTAAGGAGAATCCGTCGGTCCGCTTCCATATCATCAGCCCAATCTTGGTGCGTATATTTGTGATCAGAGAGATACTTTTCCTGACAGCGCCTACAGAAGTGTTCGAAGATCCGATATAAAACTTCCGGCGGAAGCGTGTTGTTCTGGAATCCCATGATGTTGTGCTGGGTAAATCGATCAAGGTGTGAAAAATGTTAGGGGTTGGATTATGTGAAGAAGAAGGAGAGCAAGAAGAAGGGTTAGAGTAACAAGGGCTTGTGAAAATATTGCATATACGTCAAATAAAGAAGCTTTGGTATAAGGTTGGACACGTATCGTGGCAGGATAAGCTCAGGGGCCCTAAAGTAACACAAACGCAAAGAACACATATAAATACATATAAGGGTAATTTACTCCTTGCCCTCCCTGCTGCCTAATATGAAGGTTTAGACTGAGAATTTAGATATAAAAAGGGCTATAAAAAGAGCTGTTGCTCTTCCTTCAAGACGATCTAACCTAACTTCTTAAGACACAAAAAACACTCCTAAAATACATTCTCGAGATGAACAACACAAACAACGCCGGCAACTTATCAACACTAGAGGTTGAACTCCGCAGCCTCGGATTTGCTAGCTATGGTTTTAGTTTGCAAGGTGAGTATTTCTCACTTGGCGTTAAGTAAAAAACCTTTCTCGTAGTTATGTTCAATGATCTTGCAGGATACCTAAAGTCAAAAGTGAAGTGCAAGATAATAGAAGAAAGCATCAGTATTACCTAGAACTCTTAAGTATCGATGCTAATTTAGGGTATAATGCCTAAAATAATAAAATGTATACACGATTTTAGCTTCGACCGTCAACAGGCACAGATTGAGAGGCCGAGGACCCAGAGCCCTCGACGAATCCCATCTGTGAGGTAATCAAACAGAAATGTGCTCTTTTCCTTGAAAGAGGACATAGATGCGGATATAATCCAACCCAGGGTTGATACTAGAGCCTCAAGATGCTGCGCGTATTGAGGTTTCGCCAACGTTGGAAACTCGTAATAATACCCTAGCTTAGCATAATAAAAGGCAATAACACTGGTACCACAGTCTCGTTTGTCATATATTGGTGTGAATGAGAACTGATATTGCTTTTCCTCCTCAAAATGATGGTGATCTACGTAGGACAGCACATCTGGTAGCAAAAGGTGAGAGTTTTCAAGTGAATTTCCCCCTTTTAATTACGTGCTCTACGTCTGCCTCTTCGACTCATGACTTGTCCATGAGGCGAAAAGTCTTAGCGACTTCAGTGCTAGTCGGATATGGGGCTTTGCAGTCATGGCTCGGCCCAACACAATAAACATTACCAGCTACAAGACTCCCCGGTAATATCTTAGTATCAAGTAACTCTAGAGGAGCGGGTCAATGTCAATGGCCGCTATCTTGCATCTACGATGGCACGAATCACCCGCGCACGCACCATAACAACGACCGTAACGCCTTATGGTACCTTCAGTAACTGTGGCTCCTTGTGGAACAGCTATCTTCAGTTTTTACACTATTTAAATATGAGCAAGATGCATACATATCAGCGAGGATGCGAGTCAGCATAAACATGGGGCGCATAATTGACTGCGCCGAGTCTCATCATGTGACTTACGAGGCAAAGTACGAGTTGAAGAAAGAGAATATAACTCAAGGAATGTTAAACTGCAGTGTGAAAAGTCATTCCCAGACCGCTTACATATCCTTGATCAGCTGTCACGTTTTGGTGCACAATGAAAATCCGGGCATGGCCATGACTTAGGCTAGATTGCAAGAGAGACTGAATACCTCTCCAGATTTCATTTGGAACAGAACATTTACTATCTTATAAATATACATATAGTCTTGGTTGTGGAAACACTTGAACTGATCGGCTTCGGTTCGGACTGAGCCTCTCGGATCGGCCCCATATCGGTCCTCAGCCGAACACCGCCGGCCGAAACAGTCCGGATGAGAAGACAGGATATTCTCGGTACTATCAATTATATAATAGAATCTGATAAGATACTGCAAGATGATCGCCTAGTTAGCGGGGCGGTAAACTTACAGGCCCAATTCTCATGATGACTTGTCCATTCAGCAACCCAAGAAACCTCTTCGATGACCTTGCTGCGGCTCGTGAAACACCCAGCATAGAATACAGCGATAAACTCGGAGGCTATGTAATATCTCGGTACGACGACATAGTCTCGGTTCTTGATAATCCCGGTGTTTTCAGCTCTCGACCCGCAGTCCCTGACTTCCCTCTACAAGTCAAACATATCTTTGCAAATAAGGTCCCTGAAAAGGGAACTTTGCTTGCACATGACAATCCCGATCATGACAGGTTGAGAAAGAGTGCAGCTTCTTTCTTTGTTCCAAGAAGATTAGAACGTTTCGAGCCCTTGCTGCGAGCTACAGCTCATGACTTGATAGACGGATTTGTGGAAAACGGCTGCATCGATATTAAGAGCAACTTTGCACTCCAACTACCTCTTCGAACTATCGTTATAGTCGCGGGTCTCGACCCATCACGATGGCAGTGGATTGGAAGATGCCTCTCGCTATTTGGAGGGATCACGCAGACAAATGAGGAGCTGAGCGTTGAGCAGAGAGTTCAAGACGTCTTGGAGCTTCACGAATATGTCGCCAAAGTCATCGAGGAGCGCAGAACAGATCGTAGAGATGATCTCATCAGCCATATCTGGAACGAGAGAGATGCTGGAGTAGTCGACATGAAAGACTATGAGCATCTCAGCATGATCCCAGGACTCCTCCTAGCTGGCCATGAAACAACTACTAACCTTCTTTCCATGGGAATATCACATCTAATACACTACGATCTTTGGGATGCCGCAACTGAGAACGAAGAATCGAGAAAGGCAGCGATTGAAGAACTTCTTCGCTACGAATCCGCCATCACAGGAATGGAACGCCTAGTCAAAGAAGAGTCAAAGATCGGAGACCTTGTTGTTCGACCCGGCGAGAGACTCTTTGTCGCACTAAACTCGGGAAGTCGAGACAGTACAAAATTCGATACCCCAGATAAGCTCGACTTCAAAAGGCAGCACAAGCACCAGCATCTTGGCTTTGGGCGCGGCATCCATGCTTGTCTCGGTGCGCCGTTTGCACGACTCCTTCTACGAACTGAACTCGCAGTGCTGAAAGAAAGACTACCAAATCTGAGATTGAAGACGCCGTATGAAGAGATCCAGTATTGTAGAGTTCACTCTGTGCGCGGACCGGAAGCTGTTGAGATTGAATGGGATGTTCCGTCTCCGGATGAGATGCGTGTCAATGTTGGTCAAGGAAACGTCAACTCCCCGGTTCGTGCTGCTGCCAAGACTGAGGAGATTGAGATGGTTGTTGGAGATGTTACAAAAGTTGCAAATAAGATAATTCGACTGACACTCTGCCCAAAAGACGGTGAGAAAGTGCCGAAATGGTCACCTGGGTCACATATCGATGTCCAAGCCGGCACTATTGGTCATCGGCAGTACTCCATCTGTTCGAAACCCTCTGACGATGGTTTCATCCAAATCGCGGTACTCAAAGAGAGTGACACTGGAGCCTCGAATTGGATACATCAGAATGCTGTGAAGGGAAGCGAAATCTCGGTTCATGGCACACGCAATCACTTTAGTCTCGAACTTGGGTCTCGCAAAACCATCTTTATTGCTGGAGGTATCGGCATCACTCCTATCATACCAATGGCTGAAGCTGCCAAGGAAGCTGGTGTCAACTACTCCATTTTGTATCTTGGCAGATCAAGGGGTAACCTCGCATTTGTTAATGACTTGAGGGAAGCCCATCAAGATCGCTTCATGCTATGGGTCAGCCAAGACCAAGGCGGCGCAAGATTTGACATTAAGGCTTTTTTGGCGCAAGAGAACCTCGAAGACCTACGTGTATATTGCTGCGGCCCAGAAGCCCTCCTCACAGGGATCGAAGAGGTTCTGGCAGATGCGCCACCAGGGGTTCTAAGACTCGAACGCTTTGCGGCAAACAGTACGGGAAACACCAAGCCGAATACTTCGTTTGAGGTTATTCTGGCGCGAAGTAACAAGACTTTGAGAGTACCTGAAGATAAGTCCGTCTTGGAGGTGATCAATGAGGCGGGTGCTGGGGTCATGTCGACTTGTAGTACTGGGGTGTGCGGAACTTGCGAGGTCAGGGTTCTTGATGGTTTGGTTGATCATAGAGATGTTGTTCTTACGCATTCGGAGAAGGCAGGGGGAAAGAGTATGATGCCGTGTGTTTCGAGATGTTTGGGGAAGAAGTTGACTCTGGATCTTTGGTGAAGAAAGGTTTTGAGTAATAAAAGACTTGCATAACATCAAAGCCTGTTCGCTACTTGAAATAACAGTCGATGTAGTATATATATATATATATGCGATTGTGGTGTAACAAAGTGTGAGTGCCCGAGTCTAATGCCCTACAGGCGACCATGTGAATGGCAGAAACACGATGATGCCTGGAGGACTTGAGAGAAGTTGGTAAGGGTGAACGAGCTACCAAGATTAAAAAAAAGGTATAATGACGCCAATTTCTTGCAAGAACATAGAAATTTCCATGTTTAAGCGGAGATGTGTTAGGTCACGGTGAGCATGAAGGGTTATTGCGAGTATCTCAATTTGGGCTCATAGTATTTTATAGGTCATAATTCCATATTAAATCGTCTAATTCATTAGACTTTTAAGATTTCAGCCTTAATCTGTGGTGGTAGTTCCCTTTCGAGCCTCCCTCTCAGCGACATAAGCACGCCACTTGGGATTCCAGACACAGACAGGAATACCCAGCAGGAAGATACCTCCAAACAATCCAGCCAAGACACTAAAAGCCCACTTATAACCATGCTCCTCAATCATAGGAGTCAAACCATAAGTCACTCCAAAAGAGATGATATTCTTGGTACCGACGACTGTGACGAGCGCGGGACCAGGATGCTTTGGTGCAGCTTCAGAAGCAAAAGTTGTTGAGATGATGATGACAGCTGTGAAAGAGTACTGAAAGATGGTCCAGCCGAGATAAGGTCCCCACCACGTTGCACCTCCGCCAGCTGTGAAGCCATACAGCAGAAGCATACCAACGCCAACAACAGCTGGAGGTGCCATGGTGATGAGGTGGTGCTCGGGCTGGTGAATACCGCGGTTTCGACGAGCCATCCAGAGAACGAACGGGTTGGCGAGGAACGTACAGTAGAGCATTCCAAATACGGCACCAACAACTCCACCAACGTTGATCAAGCCGATATCCTTGGCTTCCCAGTGATAGTACTGCATGAGGACTTGGTTGTATGTCAGGGACATACCGACACCGCAGCCAAGAGCGATTGAAGACGTGAGGACAGCGTATAAGATACCAGGTGACGAGAACGAAGCGATCATGTACTTCCAGCTCAGCAGAATAACACGAAGTGGCTGTGAAGATGGCTTAGACCAAGGTCGAAGACGCTCAACGTAGGCCTTTCGCTCAATGTCCTGAGCGGGATTTGCAACATTAGGCGGTGTCAATCCAGATCTTGACATCTCTTCAAGATAAGCCTGAGCTTCAGAATCGGGAATGACCTTTGTAACGCCGAACTCATCGGTAATGACAAGTTGGCCATCAAGCGAAGCAGCAGGACGAGTAAACTGAGTCTCGAAACCAAGAAGGAAAGCAATGATCAGACCAACTCCGACGGTGATGGTGAAGACCCAATAGTACCACCTCCAGCCAAGATCGGCATTGATGTATGAAGATGCCAAGTTGAGGGACGATGATATGGCGTTTTGAACCATCCAGTAGAGACCGAAGATGAAGGCTCTTTCATGAAGAAAGGTCACTTCGGTGAGCATGAGAGGGAGGAGAGACTCGGAGGCACCAGTTGCAATTCCTTGAAGGATACGAGAGATCAGATGGCCGTAGTAGCTGTTTTGAAGAGCTGCTGCGATGCTGGAGGCGAGGAGGACGACGACAGAGATGAGAAAGATAGGCCGACGACCATAAGCTAGAGACAGAGGAAGAATGATGTAGTTTCCTAGAGCTGTTAGTAACATAACAATATGTAGCCTCTGAAGAGAAAACATACCAAGTCCAATAAACAAAGTCGGCAGCGTAATCAGCAACACAACCTGATCCGAACTGAACCCCTTGGGAATATACATCTCGAAAAACACATTCAAGATAGCACCCAGCCCCGAAGCAACTGAAAGACCCATCACAGAGAACCAACAACAACAAAAGACCAGTCCATATTTCTCCCAGGGTTTGAAGTTCAAAGGATCATTAGGATCTGACGACGGTACAGGGATCTTTCGGATTTCACCCTGCCTGTTGACGAGGAGCGCATTGCCCTCAATGTGACCGCCATCGTGAGCTGTATGGGCCTTCTTCTCGTCTTCGATGTGGTCTGCTGATGCGACTGTTGTGAGATCTGGGAAATCTGACTTCTCAGCCATTGTGAGTGAGGTTGACGACTGGAGTAACTAGTGCACGGCGTGGCTAAGGAATCGAGAGGCTCATTGAGGCTCTTTATGAATGAGAAGTCAATTGGCTAGGTAGTGTATTACTAAATAAGTCACCGCTGATCGGGGAGTCTAGATGAGTCTTCCCCCACGTTCCCGTTCCGGGGAATCGGTTCGGAAACATATTTTTCGGTTTGTCTGTGATTTTAGCGTGAGGTTTATAAACACCACCGCTCTAAGGACCAAACGCTTCTAACAAGTTGTAAACCAAACTGGCTCATCAGACTTGACAAGAACGCTCGATTGTGGCTTGATCATTATTGAAACATGAGAAAATGATATCCTAAGGAGTCTCTCAAGACAGGACTCAATTGCAGATTTTCGTGTCAGCCGAACCGAGATCTGTTGGTAATAAACCCCTGTTCTTTGGTTGAACCGACTCCTCCACACGCCCGATCTCACCCCGCATTCCAGATGCATCCCCAGTAACTCACCCCAGATTTCAGTTCATCAACGACCAAAATAATGAAAATGCCATCAGAGAGGCCCAACTACCTTTGCCCATAGCTCAAAGAGTAACAGCATAGATGTAAATGCCGCAAGAGCTTCGATGACAACCCGACTCAACGGCCAATCCTCTCCATTACTGTCGACGCGCCCCAGCATAGGTAGGCCGGTGACAAAGAATATCATGTACCCAAAAGTTCCGACCTTCATCATGCGATCTCTCTTTTCATAGAGAAACAGGTCTGAAAGAAGAGGGCTAGCCATGAAGAATGTCTCTCCGAAAGCAACGCCATATGAAAGAGCCAGCACCACACAGACCCGCCCAATACGTCCAGGCCGTAATCGACTATTGATCTCTCGCTCTGCAACCCTCAAGACGGCGAAGTAAGTCATGAAGTATGCGTGTGTGAGAGGATACAAGAACAAGGGAACTTCGCCGCCAGATCTTCCCGCGACAGAGGAGCTAAAGTTCCATTTTCTGTTGAACATGTATCGCATGCCCATGAGATCAAAGAAATAGTGTGAGATGAAGAATGTTCCCAGGAAGACAATAATAGATATCCATAGGTTGAGCTTGACCCAGTATCTGCGGTGCCATGGACGGCCATCAGGCTTGGAAAAGACTGCTGGAAGAAGTATCGACGGCAGGGCAGCTGTTAAAGAAAAGAGAATATAATCAAAGTCGTCCCAGCTATGAATAATACCGCTCAGCATGACTAATGCCACGGCCATGGCCCAGAAGGGGCTCTGGGCTAGTATCAGGCCCTCGGTCCTTCTTTTGTCGGCTTCGAGATATCGAGCAGAGGTGGCTTTTCTTTTTGGGGATGCTGACATAGTCTCTTCTATGGCGGTCTTTGATTTTCGATTGAGACAGAAGGAAAAATCACAAGAGCTAAGATGAAAAGATAGTTCATCTAAGCATTGAATTTAACCGCCAGTTCTCGGTCAGCCAATCCGGAAAAGTTGTCTTTACCCGATGGTAGGCTGCCAATGTAGAGCGCCAATAATGAGCTGCATATATATTGAGGTGATAACGTTATCCATTGTTCCAGACAGGTTTAATCCTGTACTTGTCACCATGAAACTTCATATAAACGAACACATCTGATATTGCTCAATTCTAAAGCTGGTTCTTGGAGGTGCAGGTTGATATATTGCATTTGCGTAACGTCATGTGATACCCATCCGTTCGACCAGGATCCATCCCTTATGTAATGACAAATCAACCTGACAGGACCAGAACCACGCAACAATCTCACTTGCCGATAACATAACGTTACACATCCGAATGAGATATTTGTCTACTTGCGTTCACCATGCCTTCCTCTAATAGCATTCCAAATACTTACACCACTCGATGGAATACCTATCCTACTCCGAACAGCAACTCTACAAGCAATAGAAGCAACTCTTTATCACAAACAAGGAAATACAACACATCTTGTGATAAATGTCGCAAGTCTAGAGTAAAATGTTCAGGAGGCGTTCCTTGTCGACGATGTGCTGCATCTTCTAATTCATCAACATGCGTTTACAGCCTTTCTCAGCGGCGAGGAAAGAAGAGGGCGTGCACAAACAATGAGTCGTCAGCATCGAACTCCCTTTTCCCTATTGGGATGACCCAATCGGATGTGGATATGGCAGCATTCAATCTGGATCTTCCCTCAAACTCGCTTGAATCTCATAATTTAGATCCTAATGTGAGTAGCTCACCTTAATGACATGGCGTCAAATCATTAACAGAGTAGCTCTTCAACGATGTACTAGCATTCGACCAACCACTTTCAGGGCAAGATCATGGAGGCATGCCGGGAAATCCAGGCAGCGCAAGCTCACCATCCTTGACAGAGATCGTGAATGCTCTGGACTCTCCGCCACCGCTCCCATCTTTCTGTCTCAAACCAAAGACAAAGTGTCCCAGGGCCTGTTATGCAGAAATCCACGAGTTGAGCGGCCGCGTGGATACCATCACTCAGAAGCCCGGCCAGACACCGCTCGATGAGATTCTAGCGTTATTCCAACGCATTTTTCACAAATCAGCACAATATCTAGCATGTCAAAACTGCGACACTGGTTGTCTTCGCCATATCAACCTCGTCATGCTTCATCAGCGACAGGTCACCTTTCTCAGCGAAATTGCCGAGGACCCCAGAGAATACCTCAGCAATGACATCACACAAACCACGCTTGGAAGTTTCAAGAGTTCTAAGCTGGATGATATTGCTATTAAACAGTTGATGACTAGACAGGCGACGAGAGATGTCAGGATCTCAGTAGATGCTGATCATAAGAGTGCTACAGGATTTCAAGAGAGGTATGTCGCGGGGACATTGGATTTGAGCGACACTGGAAAGCTTAATGTGAAGTGGTTGGTAGAAGTTTCAGAAAACCTCAGAAGAACGCTTGAATATGTGAGGCTTATGTTGGAAAAGGATGATTGGGCTATAAAGTTGGGAAGGGAATTTTAATAAGACCATTTTAGGGGATTTAACATTACTCTTTGGTAGTAATTGGCTGAATCCAGTGAATTCACAGGGGAAAACCGTCGGGCAACAACCCCTTGTTCTGCAAGATCTCTCAACACACTAATCAAAACATATTTCCTGAACGGCAAGCTAACAGAGGACTTCAGGAAGCCAAGGAATAACTAATCAAACTGAACATCGTATTTCTTCCGCAGAGTCTCGCCATAACGCCAGAAAAGAAGAGGTGCGATGGAAACTACGATGGCAATGAAGCCAAGAAGAGAATTCCCCTAAGGTTCATCAGAATAAAATCAAGCTGAGCCATTTCGTGGAGACCTTACCCATCCATAACCAAGAGCAGAGTATAGTGGTAGTCCAGCAATAGGAAGACATCCGCCAACGATACTCCGTACAACGCTTGTGGCCGCCAAAGCACTAGCCGCATAGGTCGTGAAGGCGTCGATCATGTATATCTGAGTAGGAAGCTGTTACAGGTTAGCAGGTAAAAGATTTAAGTGAGGGGCAGACTTACAAATGAAAAGATTAACCCGGCTCCTGTAAGCCCCGTAAAGATGATGGGCACTATCCAGTGCACTTTGTACTCTGTTGTCCAGCCGTATACGAACAATCCAATGGGCAGCAGAGGAATCCCAAGGATGATAGGAAGCAATCGATATCTACACACGTCAGTTATGTTTATTGTATAGGAAGTTATGCTCACTCTGGCTTGGATTCTCCGTATCTTTTAGTAAGGCGGTCTTGTAGCCAGTCACTCAGCCATGAAAGAACCACCAAAGCAACAATACAGCCGATTCCGACTCCTAGAAAAGCAAGGCCTAGGATATCAATGTCGAAGCCATACTGCTGCGGGAAAACTGTCGAGAAAGTGGTAAACAGAAGATATAGGTAAGCATATATCAACGCAAGGTATAGTGAGAGACCAGTGACGATGGGGTTGCGGATCAGCATTCGCATCGGTCTCATCAACGATCGTGACAGCATTTGGCTGACTCTTGGGGGTTCTTTAATTGGTGTGGCTTCGTTGGCGTTCTTGGTTCGTTGTCGTTGAATTGTGGGGTGGTGCGTTTCGGCGAGGAAGAAGATGGTTGCCATAGTCATGACTCCTTTCTGGAGAGAACAAGATTAGGGTTGAATTTGGAATAAGAGGCTATACTTACGAAGATGGCCATGATCCAGAACACCCATCTCCAACCAAGATCCTTGGCAACGAAGCCTCCTATCACAGGCCTAGAATAAAAGTTAGCACCTCAAGGCGTTGCAAACCAGTCAGACTTACCCAATAACAGGACCCAAGAAAATACCAGTGAAGAATATCGACATCACAAAACCTCTCTTTGATATCTCAACTTGATCCGCAATGCTTCCACCACCAATGTTCATCGGTCCAGCTCCAAAACTTCCCGCAATGAATCGAAAGACAATGAAGGTGGCAATGTTAGGTGCAAGAGCACTACCAATGGAAAAACCAAGGGTAACAACATTGGAAACGTTGAAAAGCAATCGACGACCGTAAAGCTCGGAAAGAGGTGACAGAAGCACAGGACCGAACGCGAAGCCAAGAACAAATATCGATACGACGAGGGATGTCACGGGTGGTCGAGTCTCATGGAAGTCTTCCTTCAGGAGGGGGACGCCGGGGACGATGACGGATGATTCCAAAGGGCTAGTATGAGACTGTGAGATGCTTTACATATGTGGCGAGTGAAGAGTACATACGTGATAAAGCCCAGGATAGATACAATCCCCAAATTCAAAGCCTTTCTCCACGTGTTCCAATTCTGAGGGTTTTCAGGATCTCGTTCCCAGGGGAGGGGGAAACTTGGTTGTTGCTTTTCAGTGTCTGATTCAATCGACATGTTTATACAAAAGAGAATGCAGGTGCAAGACAACAATGGCATTACTATTCATACTATGAATCAGTACTCTCTATATAGTAGACATAAATTTGTCATTTTCTACAGAATTCCAGACAGATGGCAAAGTCGGGAGGTAAATTCGCTCTTCGCTGTACGAAAATTGCCCGATTAGGAAATTGCCCGACCTCGCTCAGCGAAGATGGACTGTATCGGTGGGGCCCGTCGGA
This sequence comes from Fusarium beomiforme, assembly GCA_002980475.2. Classification (NCBI taxonomy): domain Eukaryota; kingdom Fungi; phylum Ascomycota; class Sordariomycetes; order Hypocreales; family Nectriaceae; genus Fusarium; species Fusarium beomiforme. Next base: position 3,944 of record PVQB02000548.1, on the reverse strand, counting down.
GAATTAACAGTATTAACAAGTAACGTGCCAAGACGACCTTTACCCATGAAGGACATGTTTTGGAATTATACTTCAAGTTTCAGGCGATAATCCATCAGAATTGGTCATCCTTGACTTCGTTTCACATCTTAACGTTGACTTTCGGAGATTATGTAAAGCTCCACCTCGCTCAGCGACGTTGAACCCATGGTGGGTATACAACGTGAGGTGAGCCCAGTTGACGAGACAGGTAGAGTATATAAAGCTCATCAAGTCCAATATGTACAGTAAAGACAATAAGACCATTCGTACATCTATCACCACGATGTCAGAACTCTACACAAAAGTTCAGCTCACCGATGGAGCCAAGCTCAACGTTTGCCTGCTTGGAGCAGAGAACAAATCGAGTCCCCTGATTATCTCGCTTCACGGCGCCCCAGGGCTATCAACGCACTCTGGTGTAAAAGAGGACTTTAAGTTTCTTGCAGACAAGTTCCGCGTTATCGTGTATGACCACCGAGGTAGTGGAGATAGCGACTTCAAGGGCCCTTTTATGGATGAGCAATGGGTCTCTGACCTCGAGGAGCTCCGGTAAGATTTTTTTGAACGATCAAATTATGGCTATTGCTAACAATGATTGCAGAGTGTGGGCAGGAGACGAAAAGTTCATCCTCGCTGGAGGATCGTACGGGGGCTTTCTAGCACTGACCTACGCCACCAACCACCCCAATCGTCTCTTGGGTCTGATCCTTCGTAACACATGGGCATGTGGATCTCAAGGTACACACCGCGCCCTCGCAAACGTCCTCCTATCGCACCGCATCAAGCCAGACCCTATGCGTCAAGTAAGACTCTGGTCCGGTAATCTACGAAACAAGCAAGACGCAGAAGAGAGCATGGCCGAAATCACCCGCATCTATACTCCCGAGAAGCCCGGTGAGAAAGACATAGATCCAGAATCATTCGAAGGTGCGAGTGCAGAACTTCGCTGGGAGGTTCACAATGCTGCATTTTCGCACTCTCAGCCTCGGTTTGATGTGAGGTATCGATTGACTGAGATAAAGGCTCCGACTTTGATCGTTGTTGGAAGACAGGATATTATTTGTCCTGTTGAAGAGTCTGAGAAGATAAGCAGGCTCATCCCGAATAACGAACTTGTTATCTTTGAGGGGTCGGCTCATAATCCAGCTACTGATGAGCCAGAGAAGTTTCAGCAGGTTCTCTCACATTTTCTTAGTAAGGTGGAGGGTTAGACTATCTCATAGACATGTATATCGATGTTTCTCAGAGAATGTAGATGTCACAGACAGCAAATCGATTGTGTTTAATAGTATTTAAACTAAAGATATAGGCGATGCCCTGTGGCATTACGTTCTATATTTCTGTTGTGACTTGTTGATCTGGTCCTTCCAGTCCTGCTTAATCCAGAACTCATATTCTCTATCACTTGAGGTCTTGTGACCTCGGCTCTCACAAAAGTTCTTTGCCCTTCACGTCTCTGGACAGGAATATTTTCTTCTCGAAGCTAAGTCCTTCTCATGGCAGCATGATAAATAATGTCGAGATTGTACGTCATCGCTGGACTCGTCACTCATCCTTCCTGGGCCGTAAGCGCCTGTTGTAGCATCCACGAAAGCGCTTGTATCCTACGCTGAGTTCTTTATAAGCTCTTCTTCCATTTCGCAAGTGTAGGCTCACTTTCTAGCTCCCGAATGAGTGTTCTGGGTAACCAACGATAGCCTATGTCAAAGCTAGATAAGGTGAATTGCATGTCCAAAGGACTAAATTGGTTCTGTCAATCAATCAATTCCTTTTCAATGTAGGTATGAAGCTGTCCAAACAGGAACCATCTGTCAGACATAGCGTAAATTCCTTTGCAGGATTCTGAAAACATATCATGAGTAATAAGCCAAGCCATATGTTGCAACACCGCTAGCGCACAGCTATCTTCTAGCACCTCTTGCAAGAGCTATTAGGCTGTGTGTGAAGATTGCATACAACGCTTATTATCTCCATTATTACCGATACTTTACCTATAGCTGAGTCTTATTGCATCAGTACAGGCCTGCATCTATCAAAAGGTAGGGGTCTTGGCAGTGTTTACGGATTTTGGGCACTTATATCCGATGTCCTACATTCATCCATTCTGCGCTAACCTCGTCTCGTATTCACACATATTAACCCAAACTACACCATCGTCATGGGCTCATTCAGCGACATTCGGAGTATTCACAATTAGATGACTCTATGAAATATAAAAGATAGGATATCCGTAGGGAATAGCCATTGATCCATATCATAAAACAGTTGCATCTCAAGCTCATCATGACTTCCAACAACGCTGCATATCTCGTCACTGAAAAGGCTCCGCTTGAAGTGAAGCCAGCACCATACCCAGAACCCAAAAACGACGAGGTTGTCATCGACAACTATGCAGTCGCTCTCAACCCTGTCGATTCAGCTCAGCAAAAGCTTGGCCCCTCCATCTTCCCATGGCTCAAATTCCCAGCTATTCTGGGGTGCGACGTCGCGGGACATGTCACAGCTCTTGGCTCTGGTGTTACTAAGTACAAGATCGGTGACCGTGTGGCTGGGTATAGCATGGGTACTTTTCAGGAATATGTTCCTGTGAAGGAATACCTCTGTGCCAAGATCCCAGATAACATTGGCTTTGAAGAAGCGGCCGTGCTGCCGCTTTGCTTGAGTGTTGCTGTCAAGACCTTGTTCCATCCGGACTACCTTGCTCTTGACCTTCCGACTTCTGTCACTCAAGCAAATGGTAAGGTCATTTTGGTCTGGGGCGGATCTACCAGTGTTGGTTGCAACATCATCCAACTTGCAAAAGCCGCTGGGTTTGATGTCATCACCACTTCCTCGCCCAAGAACTTTGACTATCTCAAGAAACTTGGGGCCAGTCAAACTTTTGACTATAACTCTCCGACCATCAAAGAAGTTCTCCTCACTGCAGTCAAAGGCAAGGTCGTTGCCGGGGCTATCGCAAACGGAGGTTTAGACGTGACGATCTATCCCTCGATCGTGGAAACTTGCGCAGCTGTGGCCCTGAGTTCGCCGGAAAACTGCAAAGTCGTCCCTCTTACAATGGTCCCCCGATTCCCGGTCCCTGAAGGTGTTGAGACCAAGTTTGTTGTCCCGTTGGCAACTGATAAAGAGCTTGCCTCGTGGGTCTTCAACGATTACATCTCAGATGCGCTGGCTAGTGGAAGCTTTGTGCCTGCACCTGAGGTAAAGGTTGTTGGCCATGGACTTGAGAGTTTGCAGGGCGCTTTGGATACCCTTGATGCGGGTGTATCGGCGAAGAAGATTGTTGTTACGATGAAGCGGGAGGCTGAGTGAAATAGCAACTTTTGAGAGGAGTCCTGGCCAAGAATTTTCTAGGGGTGTAAGAAAACTCAGGACTTTGATCCTAAATGACAA